>ML777988.1:333675-365345 GCA_009831015.1 Picea engelmannii | reverse complement strand
TGTCTTGGAAGAAAATTGATGTCTAGTAATAAGTCCCATATGAAATTATCCTTGTTGTATTCTCCTATATGTGCACTTAATCTAAATTCAGTAATTTTCCTCCTCTTGTCCAAGTCTTGGTTCAGAACTTTATGTGTCATAGATACTTCTTTGTCTTATGTACATTGATCGATGATATTGCGTAGTGTATTCATTATTGTCTCATCCTACATCAATTCTAAACAAGGTTTTAGGAAGTCTGTCAAGATGTTTACCTTCTCGATTGGCTTGTTTGGAATAGTGCGGTCGTAATATGACCTCATGTCGTATACTGGTGGTGTCTTTATCGTAGAATTTATCTAGGCTAGTCCTAATATCTCTTTCCTCACTTATTGGTAAGTTTCCCTTTCTTTCTATGGATTGAATGTTGGCATGGGTTCAATTACTTTCCTTATCCATTGTTCCACTCCCTTTCCTTTCTCTTTCTCATTTAGTATGGTTTTCATCCCACCATGTTTAAAATTTTTTATTCTTGGTTGATCATTGTGTTATTTAGCGGCTATCATTGCAGGTTTTGGTTTTGATTCTGATGTTGTGTCTGATGTTGGTTTTAATTCCCTCTTTCTTGCGACTTTTCTATCAGTTGAGGACAGTCTTCTATCACATTATTCAAGGCCCTCCAATATGTACATGTTGTGCAAGTATTTTGGGAATCCTTTGCTAAATGTCCTGAATGATTGCAATTGTAACAAATTATCGATCCTTTTCCTCCTTGACCAAATCCTCCATGTCCTCGACCTCTATTGAAACCTCCACATCCACCCTGGTTAAATCCTCCTTGAGTGTTATTCTGTGGAATTCCTTGTTCTTCTACAAAATTTTCCTCATCGATTCTGTACACATTCGAAGTGCACTCTCTCATCAAGTCGAATTCATGACAATCTTTCTCATCATGTCTGTAACATCCCTCTCTTGCACACTGAGTGAAATTATTCTTTGACACTTTCTCACAAGTGATCCAGATTTTATGTTATTAAAACATTGATTTTGATTATGAGGCATTATGGGTTGATGACTTGTTGTTTTACTACATTGACATAGACAGGTGCTATTGAATCGGTTTTACTGAGTGTGCAGGATCTTGGACCTCGAGGATGCAGAGGCATAGATGGAACCCCTTGGAATCCAGATCAAGTCGGGGAGTGTACCATTAGGGTTTGATTGTTTTATAGGTGATATTAGTGTATCTGATTATATGATATTATATGGATATATTCTGACATGATTCATTGATGATGTAGGCTGACAATAGATTACAGACCAGACTCACATGTGGAGTAAAGGGGTCATGCATGACTACCAAAGAAGTTGAGGGAGATGTATGGACAACAACCTTACCACAACCGACTAGCACTCCCACCATGGCTTCGAACTGTAAGTTAATGTTTACCTAGTTCGAGAGGACCCACGATGCGATGAGGGAAGACTGCGACAGTTGCTCACGATGATTCTAAAGGGCGCGTAATAAGGTGGGGGCCTTATTCCTTTGAGGCCCTTAGTCTCTCATAAGTTCACCTGACGGAGTATTGACTCCAGGGGTTTTTTATGTCTACCAAGTCAGTCAAGGGGCGAGTGGTACCCTTGGAGCACGTGGTTCATCCTAAAGGGCATGACGTGCAAGAAAAATGGAAAGAGACGAGTGGCACCCTTGGAGCACGTAGTGCGTCCTAAAATGCACGTCACGCGAGGGAAATAGATGAGGCGAGTGGCTTCCTTGGAGCACCTAGTGCGTCCTGAAGGGAACGTCGCATTATTAATAATAAATGAATGCACGTAGATGGCCTTAGGACTAATAACGTGATAATAAATTTTTAAAACAAATTCCCTAATAAAATGTCGCCCACGAAAATTAAGGTCTAGTTCTAATTTACTAGTGGAAGGATTTTCTCTATCCTTTAAAAAAAAAAAAGGGAAAAAGAATCTATCTATCTATCTATCTATCTATCTATCTATCTATCTATCTATCTATATATATATATATTTATAAAAATAAATAAAAAAATATTTTATTATATTATGATAATTAAAATTTAATTTCTACACCTACCAAATTGAGTTCTAAATGAAAAGGGGAAAGAGGGAAATCTAGAATAATTAGGAAACTAGGAAAATAGGGAAACATAAAAATAAAAGGGAAACACGGGGGGAAAAGTAGAAGTCAAACTTAGTAAGGTATCTATCGTTTAAGAACATTCTAATTTGAATTGAACTAGCAAATTAATAATGGGGAAAGTCATTAAAACCTGTAAGAGAATTTGGGGACACCTAGGAGCAATTCTATGAGTGACTCTAGGTGGGTGAGGGAAATAAGGGAAATTAATTAATTAAAGAAATTAATTTATGGAGGAATGAAGGGGATAGGTGACACTTGTATGGGGAGGAATTTTTAGGAATTAATTTTTAAAAACTTTAATTAAATGAGATATTAGGAAAGTAAGGGACTACAAAACTCTATATAATGAAGGGAGGATATGGATGATGGATCTTTTCCTATTTGCATAACGTTACACTGCAAAAATATCTACATGAGTGACTTATATTGTGGGAGTTGGGATACCCAGCTCGTTGAGGAGTGGTAGCTCGGCCTCACAAGGCAAGCTGGGAGCTAGCTGATTCTCTGGTTAGAGTGTGTGGCCCCTTTGCAGCTCGGGGGGCTAAGGGGGAAGAAGAGTACCCCTAGCATTGGCTGAGAGGTACCGGTGAATTCTCCTCAGTCAACAAGAGGGAGTTGCATGGAGTGCACGGGACGTCAACTTAGAGGGGCGATCAAGCAACGATACACTTTCTTCATTTTTGTATGGTAGATTTTTGTAGGATTTAGGATTTGGATCTGCATGTTTATTTGGGTAAGTAAATTGATGGTCTATATTGATGAATGAAATTTTTATATCCTAGCTCGATGATTCATTGATTCCCATGGCCTTCATTTCCACGCGTGACTTGACCGCCCTGTGGTGTATTGATTGTGACCCTTGTGGTTTTTTTTCCTTTTGTCCCTAGCTCATCAGTCCTCACCTGAGTAGTCGGCCAGGAGCCTTATCTATGGTCGTCGCTTTGGTGTTAATATACCTATGGATATCAATGCCCTACTTTTCTGTGCAAGGATGATGAGAAAAGGATGCACTTGTCAGCCATCTTGGTGCAGACCTCCTGCCCTCAGGTCGAGATCCATGCAGCATCTTCTCTTCAACCACGTCAAGGGTTAACTAAACCCTTTGTTTAAGCCCGTGAAGGACTTTGGGTTTCGTGACTTGAGAGAACAGTTAATGGTCGTTCCTCTCCCTCTATGATTACCCGAATCCAAAATTTCTCCTTTGACGAGATCGACGGCTGTGAGCCTCCCCTAATCTGATGGTCCAGATCTTTTCAAGGTTTCACGAACCGGGAGTTCATGACTCTCGACCCCAAAATCACTTGTCGCTCCAATCCCCGAATTCCCAAAATGAAAATTTGCATGATATCCAATGACTCTTGTTGGATTGTATCCAATGACCACTATCTCTCCTGAGCTTATGGGTGATTGAAAAGGAAATCGCCTTAACCCCCTCACTTCTTTGCAAGATCCAATGGCTCTCAGGTCTTTGATGCCTCTCCATGAAGTGTTTCTACCATTCAATTCCACACTTGATAATTTCTCTCACACTTCGGGAATTTAGAGTGACCAAAGTCTTGGCCTGCACTCCAAACTTGCGAACCCCAAATTCACAAAATGAACTAATGTCTCAACCCGACCACGATCAATGGTTCACGTTGATTCTCAATGTCAGGGTGGTGGGTTCATCCAACTTCTAACCACCTTACAGCTTCTCTGGATCCTATGGTCCTCATGATTTCGCGAGTTCTCCACAGAGAATTATGACCGCCCGATTCACTTCTAAATGACTTATGTCCAAATGAATCGGTGTTGTCCTTCCTAAACTTGACTTCTATGAGATGATTTCTACCTTTGTCTCCCTTTGATCACTTCAAAGGTTAAATCCCTCCCGAGCTTTTTCTTGTAAACTCAAGCTTCCAAAAGGATTCCTGCACGCATTCCTTGCGGCAAACTTCCAAACAACCTGTGGTTATTTGAGTCTTCGACCCTGTGCACTCTTTGCAATAATAGTCTCTCAATATTCCTCTTGGATTTGTAAAACCCAAGACTTCACTCGATCTGTGCACACCTTGCACGACTCTTGTGTCTGTAAAACCACAACCTGAATCTCTTCTAAGAGTTCTGAGATAAAACTCAAAGTTTGGTCGACGCACTCCTTGTGGACCCTCCACTGCACTCTTTGCAGGAGTTCTCATAAAGAGAAACAATTGAAACTTATTCTTCCCTTACCCGGAATTCAAACATTCAACATAGAGTTCTAGAACCTACAAACATACATAGCATTGGAATAAATGAATACAGAGAATACAAACAAGCCTACAACATACCATTTAACAGTTGGTTCCAACAACCATAACAGACACATAGATTTGGAATCAAAGCCTTCTTCTATTAATTCTTGTTCCCCTGTACATGGTAAATATCAACAACTAAAATGCATAAAATTCTATGTTCTCCTCTATTCTCTTCTGCAGCTCTACAACTTATGAATTTTGAATAATAATAATATGGTACAAGGGTTGAGGGTGTCTATCACCTGTTTTCCCTCCTACACTTCTAAACTGTCTAGTCTAACATTCATATCTACCTACTTGCATTAAACAAACATAAATGTCTATTACATCCGACAGATAGGAACATATGCTCCAAAATCATTTTAGATCTACAGATATAAATGCTACACTTTCTTCCTATCTATTACATTAATGCTTCAGATTTCAAAATTAAATACGTTTTCATACAACGTGATCAAGTTACATCTACGCGTCCAGCTATCTCTTTGGCTTTCTACGATGCTCTTGCATCACGTCTACCTCTGATGTTTGTCCTTGGTTGAAGGTTCGCCTTGCGCCCTGAATCTTTTATTCAACCTTGCAAATTTGATTGTTGAAGAAGTTGTTCTTTAGGCTCGACATGTTCATATCTCGTTGTTATCTCGTTTTACCCCGTTTTTAAATCTTGATGGATCCATTTTTTAATCTCTTCTTTTTTAAATTTGTATCTTGGAAATGAAAAAAAAAAAGGTTTATGTCATTCCTGTCTGCAATCCTTGTGTGGCCTATGATTTATTTTCTCCATGCTTTTTGTTATCTCGTTTTACCCCGTTTTTAAATCTTGATGGATCCATTTTTTAATCTCTTCGTTTTTAAATTTGTATCTTGGAAATGAAAAAAAAAAAAAGGTTTCTGTCATTCGTGTTTGCAATCCTTGCTTGGCCTGTGATTTATTTTCTCCATGCTTTTAATTCATGAATTTTTTTTTATCCATGTCTGCGTTTTTTTTAGGCGGTGATTTTTTTTATGCATTCAATGAAAGGGGATTATTTTTATCTCTATCTACGTTGTTGGGTATCCCAGGCATTTGAAAATGTTTATCACTGTCTGTGATTCTTGATGTTACCATGAATTTAATTTCCACAATTTTAATACTCAGTTTTTTCACGATTGACGGTCACAGATTTTTTCTTCTGCATGGTTACCACGGTTATATCATCACAATTTTATTACACAGGTTTTATTACCAGACTTGACCGCCCATGATTTTTCTCCCAATTGTTTGTCGAGTGGTTGTTAACAACCACAATTTTATTCCCAATTGTTTGTTGAGTGGATGTTAATGCCCTTGATTTCTTTTGCTTGAAAATATTGACTGAGTGGCTGTAGAATTCACCCATGAATTTAGCCATCTAAATCATACATTTACTTGTTGGAATGACCACGGTTTTAGATAATTAAAAATTGATTGTTTCCTGTAGTTTACCACATTTTTTTTCTTACCAATTAAATGGGATTGTATCGTTGTTGTTTACCATGAATTTGCTGGTGGACTGCTCTCTGCGTCTTCCTGTTGATTGCCCACAAATTTTTTACCAAATAAATGTGACTGTTTGTCGTAGTTTACCACGAAATTTTTACCAATTAAATGGGATGGTATCACTATTGTTTACCACAAATTTTCAGGTGGACTTCTCTCTGCGTCTTCCTATTAAATGACCATGAGTTTCCTTTAAGTCAACTGCGTTGAGAGGTCGCCCCAACCTTTTTACATACTGATTACTTATTACACTGAGTTTCATTGTACAAAGACTTTAATTCTTCACTGTTGCACATATTTCATTACCTGGAAATGCCATTAAAGTCGATTGTGTTTTAATGTTAATGACCACAAGTTGCCTTTTAAGAATTTCCTTTTTAGATAACTGTTGTTTTTATTTTTATTTTCTATGCTTTTAAATGCGTCGAATTCGCTTCCAGCCAAATGCACTTGGAGTGAAATCTAAATATTTTATTCTGCCGGTGTTGTGGATTCCCGATTAAGTGGGAATAAGGGTATTTATGGTGTCTGTAATATTAATGAATGGTAGTCACTAATTGCATTTGATGACAGGCAAATTTATATCCTTAAAATTCACAGCGACCTGCTCTAATGCAACGTGTTTGTGTATTACATCTGATTAAATGATTATGTATTGATTGTATTTTGATTAAATGATTTGATCATATTTGATTGTATTTTCTATGTTATATATTGGATTAAGTGTTATAATTTCAAGCGAATACCGTAATCGTGGTAGTGATTGAGTGTTACATATCCTTCAATTAAATCACTATGTTATTCTATTGAGTTTTAAATCCTAGCATCTGATCTGTCATTTCAAGTAGTGATCATTTAGTGGAATGGTCATTTATAGTGATTAAATGATATATATGTTTAATCAAAATATTGTCTTATTCCTTTAGGTTTTAATGTCTAGCCTCTGATCATTTAGTGGTATGACTAGTTATGCTGATTAAATGCTATATAGTAATAATTGTTAATGTCTTACATGTCTTTCCAACTATGATTGCACTTAAGATTAATTTGATGGTACATTGATGACCCAACTATGATTTAGGCTGCTCACTTGACACACTTTTTAATATTAAATTAGAATGTAATCATCGACCGGTTAGCCTAGGTGATTGGTGGGATCATGGGACGATGTTGTGTGGGTTGGTGTCACCCCTTTTCTTCATTCTTTTGTGTCTCGTTGACCTTTCGTGTCTGGGTAGGAATAGTCTCCCAGTCAGTATTCGATTCCTATCACGTCAGAGTTTTCTTGATTCTTTGTCCTTTTTTGTTTTGCGCCAGGGTGGTTGATGCACCTCTCATCTAGGGACGACATGGTCCCTGATGAGGGGATTATGGCGCACCTTATGAGTTAGCGGTGAATTATATCTTGGTCGGAGTTGGTGCCTACCTTGTGAGCGTGGCTGAGCATTGTATGTTGACTTGGGCGCATGTGTTGGTTCACGCACCTCGAGGATCTAGTCTTGTTCATCATTGTCGTTATGTCGGGAAGGGGGAAGGTGCCCCTTATCTTCTAGGTGTGTCTTGTTGCGTAGGGTGGTTAGTCGTTACTCCTGGTTATTCTGTGCATGTTTTGCCCGGTTTCCCTTGTGTCTGTGCATGGTGTCGTAGTTTCCTGTTTTCGTGGTTGCATGCTTTTGTTCGTCATCTGTGGTGTGGTCAAACTTTTGTCATCATCGCCTTATTTCCCCTTAATTCTTTAAAAAAAAATAAAAAATGGCTTCCCACGTGGCCTTAACACTGGGGTTGTTTCATATGGTATCATAGCGGGGTTCAACCCGTGACCTGGGATCACTACCGCTTTTGTTGATATGATTTGATATGATGCTGCTAATTAAGTTGACTTGTATTCATGCAGGTAATCATGGTTAGAGGACGTCGCAGAGGCAGACAATGGGGTGCTAGGGGAGGAGGCACGACACCTCCAATAACACCCACACCTAAGGGGTCTAACCCTCAGGGAGACGAATAGGTTATCGGGCAGGAGAAAATATCAGTGGGTGATGTGGTTGGTATGATGAGGACTTTTCAGCAAATGTCTAAGGCACTAATCAACCTTTTGGACAGAGATGAGGCCAGGTGTAATGTCCCCAAGGTCGAGCCCTGTTGTAAATCATGTTTATGAAGTATAAAGCTTGCATTATAAAATTGTGATTATGTTTTATAGGTTGGTGAGCCAATTTTATATAAGCTGGTGGGATTATGTGATTATTAGGCCAGAGAGCGTAAGTGTTGAAGGCCAAGAGCCTGATTTTGCACATGTCTCTATACACATTATTAACAAAAATATAAACGTCATTGCGTGCAGACCGACCATGATGAATGAGTGATGGGGGACTAAGCTTCCACAAAGTGGGTAAGGGAGTGGGGGCTAGAAGGTGGGAAAGAGAGGCTAAGTGTTGAGCCTAGGGGCTTAAGTCCTTGGGAATAATATTTTAAAATTATTCCAAAAGGTCATGTGAAATATATGTTTTTATCCTAACTTCCTGGAAGGGGGAACATGTGAAAAAGGGAATGCCTGCTGATGGAGTGCATGCAGCTTCATGGGTGACAAGTGTCAACCCAAGCACATGCAGTTAAAACGATTGATTTGAGTCGTGACGGGGGTTCCTCCTCCATTCCATTGTTGACCGTCTAAAAATGAATCTCATCTGACCTCTGCAAGAATACCCTCATGCATCCCTAAAAATCGAAAGGCCTGTGTTGATTTTTGGGGAAGCCTGTACATCCTCTGTCTGAACAACTCAATCCTATGTGTGGGATCTCTGTACACCTTACGCAATCCTGAAACCATAACTATGAGAGTATGTCATAATTGCTAATCCTGGTTGGGTTGAAGTATGTGTCTATCACATGTTTGGGAAGCCTGTGTTTGTTTTTTCCAGTTGGTTGTTGTGGCCACGTAGTGCTGGACTACGCATGGCTTGCTGGATAGTGTAAGTTCATGCTGAGCCTGTGTGTAATCTCTCTCCAGGTGAGGGAGGTGATTGTTGTCGAAAGAGGTAGGTTTTCAGGCCTATGAGCAACTCTCCTAGGTGAGAGAGTTTGTTGGGAAGAGGTTTCTCCCAGAGAGAGTCTAGCACCAACTACAGAGCTCTGATACTTCCTAATCTATCCTATTGACAAGACCCAGAGAGGGAGGTGAAGCACCGATGGACTGTTCTTGTGAAGGTGTATACTCCTGGGTGAAACAAGCATGTGGGGAATGAGAGTCCATGAGTAGTGGGCGTAAGAAGGCATCCTGGGAAGAATCCTTCTAGTTATTCTATGCAGTTTTCCCTATAACCTCAACCTAGCCTAGGATACCTTGCCTTGGGTGGAGCTTAGTCCCATCTCGGGGGTGACCAACTGCTGAGCTTGATGAGAAACATGGTCTAAGGCTGGGAGGTTCGTGTAAGGCCTGCATGTCGTTGGTGGAATTACCACAGTTTCAAAGATAAGTATCATCTTATACTTAATGTTATGTTTTGCTTGTCTGTGTTGCTTATATTTATCATGTATTCTGCTGCAATCATGAATTACTGTTAATCCCATTAAATCTGCATGTTAGCAGTAATCTTGTGCTTACTCTGAGTTAAATGTGTTTCATTTGATTTAAATTCATGTTATATATAAATAAGTATGAGAAATGTGTTTCATTTGATTTAAATTCATGTTATATATAAATAAGTATGAGAATGTTGTTCCACATAGTAGCATCTGCCCGGCTAGTGGGATGGATGACGGTCGGGGAGTGTTACAGAATGGTATCAGAGCCATGGTTTCAATGTTGAGCCTAGATGGGCCAGATAAGTGGTCTTTGGACCGAGGTTTTGAGAAGAAATTGTGTCTAGAGGACTAAGTTTGGACCTTAGAATATTCCTGAGTGTCAGGGAATCACCTGGTTATGTTACAAAGATCACGAGGTGTAGCGGTATTATAAAAATATAGTCGGTGTGGTATATGGCCACAGAGAGAGAACTCCACACCAGAAGTGTTGGAGCCGTAGGATCTGTTCGAGAGGAAAGGATAACCCTCACGACCGTCAAATATGGAGAACATGCACAAGGTTTAAAACCCTTTGGAGTTGCACAGGAGTGTGAAAATCGCGATACGCAAAATCCCGAATTTGTCAGTGTTATCACCAATTCTAGTAAAGGGGGTGTTTTCCTAAGAGATAGGCCCCTTTGGGTGGAAAAATGCAAAGGAGTGGGGTAAGAACCCACTTACCCTAAGTTGGGTCACAAAATGTGTGTTTCGTTAAGCAACGGGCAAATCTGGGTAGCCATAATCTGCACACCCAGATCTATGGCTAGGGTTCCATTATGGACCCCCTTCATCGTTTTACCTTTAACAAGGGGGGGGGGGGGATCTGGAATTGAGTGCACAGGTTTCGACGGATTATATTGGGGTGCTCGGATCTACGAACAATATTGGATTCTGGACCCCCCTTTTCCTTTCTACCTTTAATAAGGTGGGGGGGTCCAGAATGGGTGACTTTGTGTGGGTCCCCCTATCATCTCCTCATGATTGCCTCCACCTTTCACCTTCCACCATCTATAAAGGTATAACCATATATTTCACTTGGAATTGATGTGGACACATGGGTGTGCACCATGTGCTAGTGGGTCGATAAGAAAAGTGAGCATGGTGGGACCCTATGACATCACCGGAAGTGATGTGGACCTTCTTAAGGGAACCATGTGTCACTACCTTGGTCGGTAATAGCTGTGTTGTGGGCCCAGAGGAAGAGAGGTCGAAAGATCGAGAGTTGGGAGTTGGAGAGGGAAGTGAGTGAGAGAACACTCGGGTACCGAAGAACCAAAAATTGAAGTGCCAAAGTCCCGAAATCACTACCGTGGTGGGAAACAACTATGTTGTGGGCTCAGAGGGAAAGGAAATAGAATTTTTGGAATTCGGGGATTGGAATGACAAGAAGTTGGAAGTCATTGCATCATGAACTCCCGGGTACCGAAGACCCAAAAACTGAAGTGTCAAAGTTCTGAAATCACTACCTTGGTGGGAGAAAGTTGTGTTGTGGGCTTGGAGGGAAAGGAAATAGAATTTTTGGAATTCGGGGATTGAAGTGACAAGAGATTGGGAGTCACTAAATCGTGAACTTCCGAGTATTGAAGACCTGAAATCTGAAGTCCCGAAGTCCCGAAATTTTCGAAAACAAAAGAACCATTGAGGATTTAACTGTTGTATCCTCGTGGACCGAGACCCCGAAACTAGAAGTCCCGAAAGCGAGTATGAGAGCCTCGTGGGATGAAACCCCAAAGTCCCGATGTCCTGAAATTTACAAGAGCCAAACAGAGCTCAAAAAACTTAGTGGAATTGAAACGTTTTTATTATTCGCGTTGATTAATGAATGTTGTAGTTTTATTAAGGGATTAAGGCCTGACAAACTTCAGTTGACTGCACGTTGTGTGTGTACAGTTCAACGAGTGTCAGGACAACCGAGAATCGATGTCGAGTATATAAATGGAAGAGGTGTGGATTGCCTCCGATTCAGAGAACGAAAGAGAAGGAAGTGATGTCAACTTGGGAGTCTAAGGATCGAACTCCAATGGGCATGGAAGAGAATTGGATAAAGAAGGGAATATAATGAAAATCATTAAAGGATTGCAGAGAGATGCCCAAGCTCGTTGAACTGATAGCCGAAAGCTCATGAGGGTCAGGGATCAGTAGGGTGAATTCAAATTAAATATTTTGAAGAGCCTAGAAAGAATAGAAATGAAATTGGAAAAGTAGAGTGACACAACCAAAACAGGGAGTCGCAGGACCCCTAAAAGGAAAATAAGATCAAGGAGTGTCAGCAGACATCATCATTTCTCCCCAAAGCATTCCAGTAGGGAAGCACATAGTAGTTCAAGCCCATCTCCTATCAGAAAACACCGAAGATCTGGAGTGGATGAATTGAAAGGGGAGATGAACAAGATCAAGCCTCCAATGTACAATGGAGAACATAAGAAGGAGGAAGATGCCAAAACATGGTTTCTTGGCATGAGGAAATATTTTCAACTACAGAATTATTCATCTCATGCAGAAGGAAGAATTGTGATGTATCAACTAAAAGGAAAAGCATCCATGTGGTGGGATCAGCTTGTGTAGGTGCAACACATTAGAGAGAAATATATCACATGGAAGGAATTTAAGAGGTATTTCGAAAGGAAATACCTGACTAAAAGATACTATGACAGAAAGATGAAGGAGTTCTTCGAACTCAAGCTAGGCAGCATGACCATTGATGAATACGAATGAAGGTTTTTGGAATTACTGAAGTATGTTCCATTCATCAAAGATGAGGCTGTCAAGAGTCAGAGGTATTTGAGTGGACTGCCACCTACCATTGGTGACAAGATTCAGTATGATGATCCCAAGACTATATAATAGACAATAAGAAGAGAGAAATGATTTTATGAACAAAAAAGAGAAAAGGCTACCTTTCGGAAGGATTGGGATGACCAGAAGAAGTTTAAGAAAGAACAGAGGTGGAAGGGAAACAAACCTCCCTTTTTCAGAAATAGTCCTCAAGGGCATCCATCGTTTAGAGAGATGAGAATGGCTGAAGTGAGCGAACAAAGGCTGAGATAGATGTCCATTCAGTGTTGGGGCTATAAAGAGAACCACAAGTACAGAGATTGTCCCCATAAAAATGGCAAAGAAAGAGTTGTCCATAATGTTCAACGAGCTGAAACAGTGGAGGACATGGGCAGTAGAATGCCAAGGATCGACGTAGCCCTGGACAACAAGCATGCTGAATTTCAATCGCACATGATTGAAGTGGAAGGTATGATTAACAACTGACCATTTACTATTTTAGTTGATTCGGGGGCTAGCCATAGTTATATAGACCCTAGAGTGGTATAAAGTTTTCATTTGATAAGAAGCAAACATGAAAAGTCTTGGTTAGTGCAGCTAGCTACAGGAACCAAGAGGAAAGTCACTGAGTTGGTTAAGTCCTGTCCTGTGGACATGAAGGGATTGAGCACGAAGGATGAATTGAATATTCTTCCTTTAGGCTCTTATGACTGTTTAATTGGGATGGACTAGTTGGACTAGCAACATGCCCTCCTAGACTGTCGTAACAAGAAATTTACGTGCCTGGATGAGGAGGGGAATCGGAAAACAATCCAAGGAATTCCTAGATTTGTTATTGTTAGAGAAATCTCAGCAATGTAGCTGAAGAAGTGCTACTGATGGCGCTACAACGCTCCTAAATACCCCACAGGGTCTCTGCACCTCACCTCCCAGTCTTAAGGATCGTTCAAATTCTCATACGAGCCGAATTAGCTCCTTGGATTCCCTCGGGAATCACTGTGAAAATCTGACCCAGTCCACAGGTCCTTTCTCACCTCCACACGGCCTTCTGCACTTTACCGTGGTTGTCCTCGACTCAGTTTTGGGGTTCAGGGTTTCACGCTTCGAGCTATCGAGAGTTCCTGTACTCTCGATTCCTCGATCACCAATGAGCTCTCTGCCCAGCCTTATCCCCTCCTGGCTATGCCCTGGTCCACACGACCACCTCACAAGACCGCAACCTTGTCGTCTATCCTTCCGCCGGGGTTTCGGGCTTTCTCATGCCACAATGCATATGCCCTTTGGATCCGCGATCCTCCAATTCCTGACGTGCCTTTCACACATTAGCCCTCCAAGCTAAGCTCCTAGTCCACGTGACCATTACCCTATGACCACAACCTTACCCCTCATCGGGGTTTCAGGGTTTTCAATGCCTAAATGCATATACCCGTGGGATTCCTGACTCCTTGAATCCCGAGTCTCTATCGTGCTGACAGCTGGCCCTTCAAATGGTGACTCCTTCCTTCCTTGATATGCTGACAGTTGGCTCCCCGAGTGGCTCATTCTTCCCTTTCCATCGTGTTGATAGTTGGCTCCCACTCATCAAGGTATCGTGTTTCGCGATTCCAATGTGCACAAACACTTTGTCTACAGGATCCTCGATATCTCGATGACTCAAACCTCGATCAACACTTCCTGTCGGGACTTTTCCTGATGGCGCCGATCACTGCCACGCGTCCTTCCAGATGGACGGTCCCGATTCCTCCAGGATTTTGGGACTTGTGATGCCCCGGTTCTTTCGACTTTAGGAACTTCGATTTTTCGATGGCCAATATCTCGACTCTCGCTCGATCTCTGCCATGTGTCTCCTCTAACGGACGGCTCTGATCTCGTCAGGATTTTGAGACTTTTGATGTCCCGGATTTCTTGTCCTCAGAATCCCGATTTCCTGATGGCTAATATCCCGACTGCTAAGCCTCCTGCAGCTCCTATCCAATCTGATGGTTGACAAGATTTCTGCTCCAGATCTGATGGCTCAGATCGCTTCTTCTGCACGCCTACTCCAGAGGCTAAATTCTGCGCAACTTTCTCCCGATCCAATGACTTATGGGATTTCTGAGTGAGATTCGACGGCTATTGTACTCTCCTGAGCTTCATGCGCTTTGTCCCAGACTTGGGATAAATTTTGAATTTCCAAAGGCCTCGACCTTTGAATATTTCCTCTATGGGCTCTACAACCTTGAGCTTCGTCGTGCGTTCTCCACGACGCTATTCCTTTTGAGCTTGTTCTTCTCGAATCCTTAAAGGATTCCGACGTCTACACTCCTGCAAAGTCTTCTCATGCACATGCTGGTGCTATCTTTTCTGAGCTTCTGCAACCACTCATACCCTTAAGGGATTTTTCCCATCTTCTCCCTCAGATGGAGAAATTGACACCTTCCTGGCTGTTCTTCGCTCAAGCAACCTCTTTGCTGAGTCTTTCTGGGTGTTCAGCAACCCAGTGAAGATCCTTCAGTGGACTCTTCCTCACTTCCAGAACTCAAAGAGTTCTCTTCACTTATGTGCCTATCTGCACACTGACTCGATGCCTCCTGGTAGAGTTTCCTCTCGCAGAACATTCAGTAGTTCTGGTTTCCTTCTGTGCACCCTTTGCACCTGCTCAATGCCCACCTGGAAGAGCTTCTCAGAATCCTCAGTGATTCTGTTTCTTTTGAACTCACAACAGAGTTCCTTCCTCTGTGCATTCCTTTCACTGGCTCAATGCCCACCTGGCAGAGCTTCACAGAACTCCTCAGAGCTTCTGTCTGAACTCACAACAAAGTTCCTCTAACTACACCTTGTGCATATGCTCAATGCCCACTTGGAAGAGCTCTACAGAATTCACAACAGAATTCTGTCTGAAACTGTGTTTCTCATACACAGCCTTGCCTCCAAGGTATTCAACAACCTTGAGGTCTTCTTCCTCTGAGTTGTTGATTCCAAATTATGTGTTGTAGCACGTCTTTGTCTGACTCCACAGAGTTCAGAAATGCATCCCCTGTGCACTGGTATTCAGAGACCACAACACTCTGTCATGTCCTCCTGACATGAAACCTCAAAGACCTCTCAAGACTGAAAACCAAACAAGTCCTGCAGAGTGCCTAACATACATACGTTCACAACATATAAAAGAACACACACAGACATCCATATAACACAGAACATGTGCAAGAAAAACTACTTATGTTTATATTAACAATGGAAAATGCTTGTAAATACAATGGTGTTCCTGAGCTCTCTATGGCTCTTCTTTGCTCTGCTCTTCTACAACCATTCCTTCTCAGAATGAGATATGAAAATATCTTTTACCTGAGGGGGCTCTTCGAGCGCTTCCCTCCAGATTCACCTACCCCATTCAATTACATTGAATGGGTTGTCTAGTCCAGAATCGGATCTAGATCTCATCCATACACACATTAAATGCCTATCTACCTAATGCGTGCACAAAGGCACGGCTTCTATGGCTCACCAGCATAGACATTAAATTACATTCAATTCAGATTTTAAATGAGGACTGCGCCTCCCTTCATCTTTGAATGCATGTGCACTGATGTAGCTAGCTGGTTGGATGATGTGGAGAGATGCTCCTGCATCAAACTCCTCAGCTGCAAAATCATGAGCTCCTGCTCATGCGATTCCCCTCTAAGCAGTTGGAATCCTCCTGGATCCCAAATCATCCTTTGGAGTTGTTCATCTGCTCCCTTTTGTTGCTGTTGCTTCTACTTCTGCACTACTACTACTGCTTCTTTTCTTCCCAGCTTCTCCTCGCTAGCAGTCTCTACTGATTGGATCATCAACTCCATGATCTCCTTGATCACTGCATCTAGCAGCTCCAATGGTTGGTTCTGTTTTTGCAGTCTCCTCAACTGCAAAAATTTTCTGCAATTGGGCAGATCGCTATGATCTCCCATGCCATCTTCTTCATCTTCATCAATGGCCTCAAGTTGCCACTATGTTGAAGACTTTAGCTCTGCAATATCCCTTTGACTGACTTTCTATTCAATCACCTTCCTTGACAGTTCAACTTCTGTCAGTTCTCTTGCTGGCTCTGGATTGTTCACCCAATCCTCCAACATCGCTAGGTCCATCTCCCATGGAGTGATAACTTTACCTGCCTGCTCCTTGGCTTCCTTTGCTGCTAGCTCCAATGCTACAGCTCTTTCAGCTTCTTGGCTGAAGTCATTGAGCCATTCCTCAGAATGCTCATTCTCCTCTTCATCTGCTTCTGCTTGTTCTTGGGAATCCTTAAACACCTGCTCCAATTCCTCCTTGACAGTCTCAGTCGACTGTTCTTCTACTGTTGTTGCACCTGCAACATAGATTTATGCCTCCTCCTGGGCACATGGTAGGAATACCCCAATTCCCCCAATCATCAGAAGATCATCTTGATCTTTCACCTCTATCATCTGCATCTGCTGATCCAATTCCATCTTCTCTGTCAGCTCCCCTGGCCGATTCCAACTCACCTATGAGTTTATGAGACCCACAGATAGTCTCATCTTCTCATCCCTGCCCACCTGGCAATATGGGATGTCTCTGTTTCCCTCCTGGCAGACTATGAGATCAACCGATCCCATCTTCATCAGCAACCCCTATTGAATTGAACTCGCCTCCAAGTCCATGAGACTTTCAGCTAGTCCCACATTCTCATCTCTACCCACCTGGAAGTCTGAGATGCTTCTGTTGCCCTCCTAGCAGTCTTCAAGATCCTGCAATGACCACTTATCATTTCCCAGCTGGCAATGCAAAGTTTCCTGGCTATCCTCATGACAGTCCGTGAGATATTCAACTGATCTCAACTCGTTTCCCTCCTGGAAAATGGGAATTTCTACTTCTCAGCCCTCCTGGCAGTTCTTGAGATCCTCAGTTGATCCCCATTCAAATTCTTCATCGTCGAGACCTCTCCCAGTCTCTAGCTCACAGACATAAATCATCTTTTCCTATGTGGCCTTGAGGTTTTTAGCATACCTCAACCACTTTTTCAACAACCTGCACTGCTCTCTGACCATCAACTCCTTGACTGGCCATTTTTATTTTTCCTTCTCCATGGGAAATTCATACACCTGTCTCGGTTTGGTTTTCTGCTGCATCATCAATGCAATATTTTCTATATCTGCCCTTAATTCAGCAAGCTTCTCTGCTTGGCTCTTCCTCCTAGCCTTCCTATGGCCTTTAGTAACCATGGTGCTATCTCTATCTGCTCTCCTAGCAGTCCTGCTGCTGTCATTTCACACTAAGAGTTCTACCAACTCCATCATCTTACAGTTCTGCTGATTGTCTATGGACTGTTGCCTACCTGCAAACAAGTCCTTACAGAGTCCTCCAATGCTCTATCTTCCTCTTTCTTTCCTCTCACTTCACCTGAAATATACAGATAAAGCTCCTGCTCTGATACCACTTGATGTGTATCAGAGTGCTTTCCTCCTCTACCTCTTCCTTCCTGAAATATACAAGCAAGATTCAAGCTCTGATACCACTTGATGTGTATCAAAGTATTCTCTTATCCCTTGCTTCTCTTGCTTGAAATATACAGACAAGAAATCAGCTCTGATACCACTTGATGGCACTACAACGCTCCTACATACTCCGCAGGGTCTCTGTGCCTGACCTCCTGGTCTTAAGGATCGTTCAAATTCTCATACGAGCCGAATTAGCTCCTTGGATTCCCTCAGGAATCACTGTGAAAATCTGACCCAGTCCACAGGTCCTTTCTCACCTCCACATGACCTTCTACACTTTACCATGGTTGTCCCCGACTCAGTTTCGGGGTTCAGGGTTTCATGCTTCGAGCTGTCAATATTTCCTATACTCTCGATTCCCCGATCACTGATGAGATCTCTGCCCGACCTTAGCCCCTCCTGGCTATGCCCTAGTCCACACGACCACCTCACAAGACCGCAGCCTTTCCATCTATCCTTCCGTCGGGGTTTCGGGATTTCTCATGCCACAATGCATATGCCCTTTGGATCCGTGATCGTTCAATTCCCGACATGCCTTTCACATGTTATCCCTCCAAGATAAGCTCCTCGTCCACGTGACCATTACCCCATGACCACAACCTTACCCCTCGTCTGGGTTTCGGGGTTTTCAATGCCTAAATGAATATACCCACAAGATTCTCGACTCCTCGAATCCCAACTCTCTGTCATGCTGACAGCTAGCCCTTTAAACAGAGACTCCTTCCTTCCTTGATACACTGACAGCTAGCTCCCTGAGTGGCCCCTTCTTCCCTTTCCGTCGTGTTGATAGCTGGCTCCCACTCATCGGGGTATCACGTTTTGCGATTCCAAAGTGCACAAACACTTTGTCTATGGGATCCTTGATATCCCGATGACTCAAACCCCGATCAACACTTACTGTCGGGACTTTTCCTGATGGCGCTGATCACTGCCACGTGTCCTTCCAGATGGACGGTCTCGATTCCTCTGATATTTTGGGACTTGTGATGTCCCAGTTCTTTCTACCTCAGGAACTCTGATTTTCCGATGGCCAATATCCCGACTCTCGCTCGATCTCCTCCATGTGTCTCCGCTAACGGAAGGCTCTGATCTCATCGGGATTTCGATACTTTCGATGTCCCATATTTCTTGTCCTTAGAATCCTGATTTCCCGATGGCTAATATCCCAACTGATAAGCCTCGTGCAACTCCTATCCAATCTGACGGCTGATGAGATTTCTGCTCCAGATCTGACGGCTCAGATCGCTTCTTCTGTGCGCCTACTCCAGAGGCTAAATTATGCGCAACTTTATCCCGATCCAATGACTTACGAGATTTCTGAGTGAGATCCGATGGATATTTTACTCTCCTGAGCTTCTTGCGCTTCATCCCGGAGTTGGGAGAAATTTCGAATTTCCAAAGGCCTCGACCTTTGTCTGTTTCCTCTGCGGGCTCTACAACCTTGAGCCTCGTCGTGCATTCTCCACAACGCTATTCCTTCTGAGCTCGTTCTTCTCGAATCCTTAAAGGATTCCAACATCTGTGCTCCTGCAGAGTCTTCTCATGCACACACTGGTGCTATCTCTTCTGAGATTCTACAACCACTCAGACCCCTAAGGGATTTTTCCCCTCTTCTCCCTCAGATGGAGAAATTGACACCTTCCTGGCTATCCTTTGCTCAAGAAACCTCCTTGCTGAGTCTTTCTAGGTGTTCAATAGCCCAGTGAAGATCCTTTAGTGGACTCTTCCTCACTTCCAGAACTCAAAGAGTTCTCTTCACTTCTGTGCCTATCTGCACACTAACTCGATGCCTCCTGCCAGAGTTTCCTCTCGCAGAACGTTCAGTAGTTCTGGTTTCCTTCTGTGCACCCTTTGCACCTGCTCAATGCCCACCTGGTAGAGCTTCTCAGAATCCTCAGTGATTCTGTTTCTTTTGAACTCACGGCAGAGTTCCTTCCTCTGTGCACTTCTTGCACTGGCTCAATGCCCACCTGGTAGAGCTTCACAAAACTCCTCAGAGCTTTTGTCTGAACTCACAACGGAGTTCCTCCAACTGCACCTTGTGCATATGCTCAATGCCCACTTGGCAGAGCTCTACATAATTTTGTCTGCAACTGTGTTTCTCATACACAGCCTTGCCTCCAAGGTATTCAAAAACCTTGAGCTCTTCTTCCTCTAAGTTGTTGATTCCATATTTTGTGTCGCAGCACATCTTTGTCTGACTCCGCAAAGTTCAGAAATGCATCCCCTGTGCACTGGTATTCAGAGACCGCAACACTCTGTCATGTCCTCGTGACATGAAACCTCAAAGACCTCTCAATCATGAAATCCAAACAAATCCTGCAGATTTCCTAACATACATACATTCACAGCATATAAAAGAACACACACAGACATCCATATAACACAGAACATGTGCAGGAAAAACTGCTTCTGTTTATATTAACAATGGCAAATGTCTGTAAATACAATGGTGTTCCTGAGCTCTCTCTGGCTCTTCTCTGCTTTGCTCTTCTACAACCATTCCTTCTCAAAATGAGATATGAAAATATCTTTTACCTGAGGGGGCTCTTCGAGCGCTTCCCTCCATATTCACCTACCCTATTCAATTACATTTAATGGGTTGTCTAGTCTAGAATCGGATCTAGATCTCAGCCATACACACATTAAATGCCTATCTACCTAATGCGTGCAAAAAGGCACATCTTCTATGGCTCACCAGCCTAGACATTAAATTACATTCAATTTAGATTTTAAATGAGGACTACGCCTCCCTTCAGCTTTGAATGCATGCGCGCTGACATGGATGGCTGACTGGCTGATGTGGAGAGATGCTCATGCATCAGCTACAGAAAAGGATATCAATTGTTTGCAGCCCGTGTGGAGGAAGCATCCAGAGATGAAGTCTCAAAGATTAGAGACCATGCGGTACTAACATAGTTTGAATACGTATTTCAAGAGGCACCCAGACTACCTTCGAATAGAGATATCAATTTCTCTGTGAATTTGATGCCTAGAGCAGCTCCAATGTCGAAATCTCCTTATAGAATGAGTACGCCAGAGATGAAAGAGTTGCAATTGTAGATTGAAGAGATTCTAAAGAAGGGGTACATTCGCCCAAGCATGTCACCTTGGTGTGCCCCTGTCCTATTCATAAAGAAGAAGGACAAAACATTGAGGTTGTGCATTGATTTCAGATAGTTGAACAAAGTAACTGTCAAGAACAAGTATCCTCTACCGAGAATCGACGATCTTTTCGATCAGTTGAAAGGTGAAAAAATATTTTCGAAGATAGATCTCAGATCGGGATATCACCATGTAAGAATAAAGGATGAAGACATCAACAAGACTACCTTTAGAACAAGGTATGGTCATTACGAGTTCACAGTGGTACCATTTGGGCTGTGAAACACACCTATTGTTTTTATGTGCTTGATGAATGGTGTATTCAGGGACTATCTAGACAAGTTTGTCATAGTCTTCCTGAATGAAATTTTGGTGTATTCCAAGTCAGAGGAAGAGCATGAACAACACCTAAGGATGGTGTTGCAAGTGTTGAGAGAACACCATCTATATGCCTAGTTGAGAAAATGCTCGTTTTATCAAAGGCAGAGCCATTACTTGGGGCACATTATTTTAGAAGAAGGGATCATCATGGATCCTGAGAAGGTTGAGGCCATTAGAGAATGGTCAGCACCAAGGAATGTGACAGAAGTTAGATCCTTTATGGGTCTAGTGGGATATTACAAAAGGTTTATTGTAGGGTTCTCAAATATAGATCACCCTATCACTTCCTTGCAAAGGAAGGAGAAAAAGTTTCAGTGGACTGAAGAGTGTGAGAAGAGTTTCTAGTGATTGAAGAAGCTGTTAACTAGAGCTCCAATCTGGAGGATTGCAGATCCAAATGTGGATTTTGTAGTATGCACAGATGTGTGTAAAGAAGGGTTGGGAGGAGTTCTCATCCAGAATGGATTTGTAATCTGTTATGATTCCAGGAAGATGAAAGAGCATGAAAAGAATTATGCCACTCATGATCTGGAATTGGCAGCAATCGTTCACACTCTGAGGAAATGGAGACATTACCTCATGGGAAGGAGATTTGAACTTAGAACAGACCATAATGGTATGAAATATTTGTTTGATCATCCAACCTTAAACGCTAGACAAAGTAGGTGGCTAGAATTTCTATGTGAATACGACTTTGATATCAAGCATATCAAAGGGAAGGAGAACAAGGTGGCCGATGCACTCAACAGAAAGGTGCACAACTTACATGCTTCAACCATTAGCATGTACAGGACTGGTATTAAGGATTGAATTTTGGAAGCTACAAATGAAGATTTGTAGTACAGAGACTTGGTAGCAAAGCTACAACAGAGTGACAAACCACAGAAAGAGGAGAATTACACCTTGGAAGCTGATGGAATACTTATGTACAAAAACAGAGTGTACATACCCAATGTTCGGGATTTGAAACTTGCGATTCTAAGAGAAATGCATAACGTGACTTATGCTGGACACCCTAGATATCGTTGAATACATCGCCAGATGTATGGAGTGCCTGAAAGTTAAAGCTGAGAATGGGAACCCAGCAGGGTTGCTACAACCTTTTCCCATTCCTGAATGGAAGTGGGAAGTGGTGACAATGGATTTTATTACAGGATTGACCAGAACAACCAAGCTGCATGATTTGATCATGGTGGTGGTGGACTAAGCTTCCACAGAGTGGGTAAGGGAGTGGGGGATGGAAGGTGGGAAAGAGAGACTAAGTGTTGAGCCTAGGGGCTGAGCCTAGGGGCTTAAGTCCTTGGGAATAATATTTTAATATTATTCCAAAAAGTCATGTGAAATATATGTTTTTATCCTAAGTTCCTGGAAGGGTGAACATGTGTAAAAGGGAATGCATGTTGATGGAGTACATGCAGCTTCATGGATGACAAGTTTCAACCCAAGAACATGCATTTAAAATGGCTGAGTTGAGCCGTGATGGGGGTTCCTCCTCCATTCCACCATCGACCATTTGAGAATGAATCCCATCTGACCTCTGCAAGAATACCCTCGTGCATCCCTGAAAACCGAAAGGCCTGTATTGATTTCTGGGGAAGCTGGTACATCCTCTATCTGAATAGCTCGAGCCTATGTGTGGGATATTTGTACACCTTGCACAATCCCAAAACCATAACCATGAGACTATGCCATAATTGTTGAGCCTTGTTGGGTTGAAGTATGTGTCTGTCACCTGTTTGGGAAGCCCGTGTCTGTTTTTCCCAGTTAGTTGTTGTGGCCACACAGTGATGGACTACGTGTGGCTTGCTGGCCAGTGTAAGTTCATGTCTAGCCTATGTGTAATCTCTCTCCAGGTGAGGGAGGTGATTTTTTTTCAGAAGAGGCAGGTTGTTAGGCTTGTGAGCAAATCTCCTCAGGTGAGGGAGTTTGCTAGGAAGTGGTTTCTCCCAAAGAGAGTCCATCACCAGCTACGAAGCTCTGAGACTTCCTGATCTGGCCTATTACTAAGACCTAGAGAGGGAGGTGAAGCACTGATGGAATGTGCTTGTGAAGGTGTATACTCCCGGGTGGAACACGCATGTGGGGAATGAGAGTCCATGAGTAGTGGGTGTAAGAAGGAATCCTGGAAAGAATCCTTCCATTTATTCTGTGCAGTTTTCCCTGTAACCTTAGCCTAGCCTAGGATTTCTTGCCTTGGGTGGAGCTTAGTCCCAGCTCGAGGGTGACCCACTACTGAGCTTCATGAGCAATGTGGTCTAAGGCTGGGAGGCTCGTGGAAGGTTTGCACGTGGTTGGTGAAATTACCACTGTTTCAAAGATAAGTATCAACTTATGATTAATGTTATGTTTTTCTTTCCTGTGTTTCTTATATTTATCATGTATTCATGCTATAATCATGAATTACTGTTAATCCCATTAAATCTTCATGTTAGCAGTAATCTTGTGCTTACTCTGAGTTAAATGTGTTTCATTTGATTTAAATTCATGTTATATATAAGTAAGTATGAGAATGTTGTTCCACACAGTAGCGTCTGCCTAGCCAGTGGGATGGATGACGGTCGGGGAGCGTTACACCAGGGCATTGGCATCCCCTGAGGGTCCACCACACACTCCAGTCAGTACTGGTAGAATTCACTATGAACTCCAGAAGGTTAAATTTCTCGAGTTCTTTGGTGCCCCGGACGACGCAGTCGTCGAGACATGGTTGGATAATATGGTGATGTGCTTTTCACTTCACAATTATACCTCCAACATGAAGGTCCACATGGTGGTATTTCAACTGAAGGAGAGTGCTCTTCTATGGTGGAAGATGCTCCTACAACAAATGAACATGGTCACTGAAGACGTGTCATGGGAACTGTTCGAGGAATGGTTTCAAGAGAGGTACCTATCAGAGGAATTCATTGAGCTTCAACTCAATGAGTTCAATGCCTTACAACATGGAGGCTGTAAGGTGCCCAAGTACGAGGCCCATTTTTTGGAGCTGCTCCAATATACTTTGCATCTTAACATTGAGAAATTTAAGGTCAACAGGTTCATGTTCGGCCTTAATGGTGGAATACGTGAAAAGGTTAGGATTTTGATGCCTCAAACCTTGCATGATGCGTCCATAAGGCCCTCATAGAAAAGGAGGAGCTTATCAGTGGGGGTCAGACCAAGACTCCAACAAGACCAACAGGGCAGGTGTCATCTTGTGTGCAACAACATCAAACACCAGCCAGACATATGCTAGGATATTGTGGCTTCCAGAGGGGATCCACCTTTACTACATCTTGATGACCAAAGTCTTAGCAACAGACATCTTATCGGGGACCACAACATCAGTAGCAACGTCGACCACAACAACAACAGTTTAGGCCTATTCAATAGAACAAACCAGGATTCCAGGCCGATGGGCCATCATCTCCTACTTCTAGTACCAGGACTACTGGGCCTAAGAAGGGGTGTTGGACATGTGGGGAGCCACACTACCAATGTGACTACCCTGTGGAGAGGAATAGAGCTTCTAGATCAGTCGGACCCACTATCGTGGGAGATTTCGTTAAGGCCCATCGGATTCATGCAGTGGTGAATTACTGCTAGGCAGATCATCAATCAACTGTGCTTGAGATGACAGGTACTGTCGCTGACCAGACCCTTAGTATTTTGATATATCTCGGTGCTACCGAGAGTTTCATTTCTAGTGCAGCGCTAAAAAGGATTAAGGTAAAGGCAGTCGAAGAAGATGAGTTTAGATTCGTAGAGATGGCCTCAAGAGCCAAGAAAAAGGTTAGAGGAAAGGTTACGGGTTGTATCCTTAACCTGTGAGAGTTTTTCACCAGGGCCAACATTTACATCACGATATTAGGATATTATGACATCGTGATCGGTATGGACTGGTTGGAATCGCATGAGGTGATACTCAACTACAAGATGAAATGGTTGAGCTTGGTTGATGATGAGGGATATTGACATGTGATTGTAGGATGGAACCAGGGAGTTTCCATGAGGTTCATCTCTTCCTTGTAACTTCATAAGAGCATGTGCAAGGGATGTAAGATTTATGCAATCCTTTCATTAAATGAGAAGGGAGTAGTGGAAGGTCTAGAACAAATTCCTGTGGTGAGAGATTTTGCAGACGTCTTTTTGGAGGAATTACCTGGGATGCCTCCGGAGAGGGAATTGGAGTTTACCATAGATATAAAAACAAGGATTGAACTGATAGCGAGAACGCCTTATCAGATGTCGACCCCAAAGTTACAGGAGTTGAGAATGCAACTGAAGGAGTTGTTGGACCTGGGACTGATACATCCAAGTGTGTCACCATGGGGTGCACCTGTTATTTTCATATGAAAGAAGGATGTGTTGTGGAGGCTCTACATTGACTATCGTCAATTGAACAAGGAAACGATCAAGAATCAAAATCCATTTCCAAGGATTGATGATTTGTTCGATCAAATGAAGGGTGAGATAGTATTTTTAAAGATAGACTTGTGATTAGGATACCACCATTTACGGATTAAGGAGGATGACATCCCTAAGACTACCTTTAAGACAATGTTTGGACATTACGATTTTATTTTTTTACCGTTTGGACTGACAAATTCCCCAGGGGTATTCATGAGTTTGATGAACGGGGTGTTCCGCGAGTACTTGGAAAAGTTCGTCCAAGTATTCATTGATGATATTTTGATTTACTCTTAGATGATGGAGGAGCATGACGAGCACTTGTGCTTGGTGCTACAATGTTTTCGAGAGCACAAATTGTATGGGAAGTTTTCCAAATGCTCATTTTATCAATCAAGGATTCACTACTTGGAGCATGTCATATTCAACGATGGTATCATCATGGATATAGCAAAGGTTGAGTCTATTATGGAATGTCTTGCGCTGATGAATGTCCCAAAAGTGTGTAGCTTCATGGGTTTAGCAGGATACTATCGACGGTTCGTCGAGGGATTTTTGAAGGTAGAAAATTTGATCATGGAATTGCAGAAGAAAAAAAAGAAGTTTGTTTGGACCAAGAAATGCGTAGAATCATTTTGGATGCTCAAGGAGTTGTTGACAACAACACCAATACTAAGGGTCCCTGACACAGACACAGGCTTCTTGGTATGCACTGATGCATCCAAGGAAGGATTAGGTAGAGTCTTGATGCAAGACAAACGAGTGATCACTTACATATCGAGGAAACTGATAAGACATGAGGAGAACTATGTGATGCATGATTTGGAGTTGTTAGCCATCATTTATGCCTTGAAGGTTTGGAGACACTACCTTGTTGGAAGAAAATTGGAACTAAAGATGCACCACTGTGGACTACAACACATCTTTACGCAAAGTGACCTGAACGCGTGACAACGACATTGGTCGAAATTTCTTAGCAAGTACGACTTCGAGATTACTTACATAAAAGGAACAGTGAATCGAGTGGAAAATGCTTTAAGTCGGAGACCACACATCTTTTTAGTGTTGCCTCGTTAGACGAATCTACGTGAAAATATTCTAACTTTACAGCGTGACGATGACTAGTACAAAGAGTTCGAGGGTTTTATCGGACAAAACACAATGATGGTACCAAGATTTGAAGGATTTTCATTTGATGATGATGGTTTATTGAGGTTTAAAACCCAGATTTACGTACCACCGAACGACGAGTTGAGGAGCTTGATCCTAAGCGAGGCTCACAGAGAAATTTACATGGCTCACCTAGGAGTCATGAAGATGAGTGCATACCTTAATCCCTTATTCTTCTGGAAGGGAATGAAGGTAGACATAGTCAACCATGTGGCTAGATGTCTAGAATGTCAGTAGGTAAAGGCTGAACATAGACACCCAACATGATTACTACAACCACACACTATTCCAAAATCGAAATGGGAGGTTATTTTGATGGATTTTATTTTTGGATTTCCACTGACGACAAGGAGACACGACTCGATTTTTGTAGTAGTATACACTCTGACAAAGAGTGCTCACTTTATTCTTATGCGTATGACATATCAGGCACTCAACATAGCTAGATTTTTCATCAGTGAGATTGTGAGTCTGCATGGCGTGCCTAAGAGGATTATATCTGATCATGGATCAGTGTTTACTGGGAAATTTTGGAAGAGTTTCCAAGAGGCCTTGGGAACCCAACTTAACTTCAGTATGGCATATCACCCGGAGATGGACAAGAAGACCGAACAAACAAAACAGACCTTGGAGGACATGTTGCGCATGTATGTGATGGACCAACAAAAGCGTTGGGAAGAATTCTTGTTACTGGTTAAATTATTTTATAACAACAGTTACCAAAGCACCATTAAGATGGTGCCTTTAGAGTTTCTTTATGGGCGACCGTGCCAGACGCCTTTGAGTTGGGATTGTCTTGAGGATAGGGTCTTTGTCAGACCAGAAGTGATCCAAGAAATGGAAGAGAAAATGAAAACAATAAGACAAAGGATTAAAGAAGCACATGATCGACATAAGAGTTATGTCAATGCGCACCATGTCGACCGTAGTTATGAGGTCGACGATCGAGTCTTCTTGTGGGTTAAACTGCATAAGCGTTTGGTCAAGTTTGGAAAGGGATCTAAACTCTCTCCTAGGTTCGTGGGACCTTTCGATATTATGGAGAGAAAGGGGCCTGTGGCCTATCAACTAGCCTTGCTTGATTCTTTGAGGCATATGCATGATGTTTTTCATGTATCTTTTTTGAGAAATTATATTAGTGATCCTACACATGTTATTGACATGCGTTCCTTGCAGGTATCGGAAGAGGGGGTGCTCACAGCTGAGTCAATCCACATCTTGGATCATCACATTCGACAGCTACAGTCTTGACCGATAGAGAAGGTCAAGGTCCAGTGGGACAACTATAGTTTGCACTTGGCAACTTGGGAGGATGCATATGATATGCACCAACAGTTTCCATTTTTGTTTGATAGATAGACTTATGATACTGTGATACACTTTATTTCAGAATTTTTACAGTGAAACTTCGAGACGAAGTTTAGACCAAGAGGGGGTGTTTGTAGCATCTCGCTCTTGTGCACTGAGCGAACTTATTCTTTGAGGACACTTGCTCGCAAGTGATCTAGATTTTATGTTATTAAAACATTGATTTTGATTATAAGGCATTATGGGTTGATGACTTGTTGTTTTACTGCATTGACATAAACAGGTGCTACTGACTCAGTTTTACTGAATGTGCAGGATCTTGGAACTTGAGGATGTAGAGGCATCGATGGAACCCCTTGGACTCTGAATCGAGTCGGGGAGTGTACCATTGGGGTTTGATTTCTTTATAGGTGATATTAGTGTATTTTATTAGATGATAGGATATGGATATATTATGACATGATTCATTGATGATGTAGGTTGATGATAGCTTGCCGACAAAACTCACATGTGGAGTAAAGGGTTCATGCATGACTACCAGAGAAGTTGAGGGAGAGGTGTGGAAAGTATACCTGCCACAACCTACTAGCACTCTCATTGTGGCTTTAACTATAGGTTAACAATTACCTAGTTTGAGAGGACCCACGATGTCATGAGGGAATATTGTGACAGACACTCATGATGATTCTAAAGGGCGCACAATAAGGCAGGGGAATTATTTCTTAAAGGCCCTTAGTCTCCCACAACTTCACCTGGTGGAGTATTGACTCCAGGGGTTTTTGATGTCTACCAAGTCAGTCAAGGGGCGAGTGATACCCTTGGAGCACGTGGTGCATCCTGAAGGGCACGTTGCGTAAGAAAAAAAGAAAGAGGCGAGTGGCACCCTTGTAGCACGTAGTGCGTCCTAAAGGGCATGTCGCACGAGGGAAACATATGAGGCGAGTGGCACCCTTGGAGCACCTAGTGCGTCCTGAAGGGCATGTCACATTATTAATAATAAATGAATGCACCCAGATGGCCTTAGGAGTAATAACGTGATAAGAAATTTTTAAAACAAATTCCCTAATAAAATGTCGCCCACGAAAATCAAGGTCTAGGTCTAATTTACTAGTGGCAGAATTTTCTCTATCCTTTAAAAAAAAAAGGGAAAAATAATCTCTCTCTCTCTCTCTCTCTCTNACATATATTTATAAAAATAAAATAAATAAATAATTGATTTATTATATTTTGGTAATTAAAAGTTTATTTCTACACCTACCAAATTGAGTTCTAAATGAAAAGGGGAAAGAGGGAAATCTAGAATAATTAGGAAACTAGGAAAAAAGGGAAACATAAAAAGAAAAGGGAAACAAGGAAAAATAAGAAGTCAAACTTAGTAAGGTATCTACCATTTAAGAACTTTCTAATTTGAACTGAACTAGCAAATTAATAATGGGGAAAGTCATTAAAACCTGTAAGAGAATTTGGGGACACCTAGGAGCGATTCTAGGAGTGACTCTAGGTGGGTGAGGGAAATAAGGGAAATTAATTAATTAAAGAAATTAATTTATGGAGGAATGGATGGGATGGGTGACACTTGTACGGGGAGGGATTTTTAGGAATTAATTTTTAAAAACTTTAATTAAATGGGATTTTAAGAAAGTAATGGACTATGAAACTCTATATAATGAAGGGAGGATATGGTTGAAGGATCTTTTCCTATTTGTGTAATGTTACAGTCCAAAAATATCTACTTGACTGACATAGCTTGTGGGAGTTGGGATACCCAGCTCGGTGAGGAGTGGTAGCTCGACCTTGCGAGGTGAGCTGGGAGCTAGTTGATTCTCTGGTTAGCATGTGTGGCCCCTTTGTGGCTCGAGGGGCTAAGGGGGAAGAAGAGTACCCATAGAATTGTCTGGGAGGTACCGTTGAAGTCTCACCGGTCGAAAAGCGGGATTTGTATGGAGAACATGGGACGTCAACTCAGAGGGGCGATCGTGCAACGATACGCTTTCTTCATGTTTGTATGGTAGATTGTTGTAGGATTTATGATTTGGATATGCATGTTTATTCGAGTAAGTAAACTAATGGTCTAGATTGATGACTAGAATTTTTATAGCCTCGCTCGATGATTGATTGACTCCCATGGCCTTTGTTTCCCTGCATGACTTGACTTCCCTATGGTGTATTGATTGTGACCCTTTTGGTTGTTTTGCCTTTCATCCCTAGCTCATCAGTCCTCACCTAAGACGTCGGCCAGGAGCCTGATCTATGGTCATCACTTTGGCATTAATATACCTATGGATCTCAATGCCCTTATTTTATGTGTGAGGATGATGAGCGAAGGACACACTTGTCAACCATCTACCTCTGATGTTTGTCCTTGCCTAAAGGTTCTCCTTGTGCCCTGAAGCGTTTATTCAACCCTGCAAATTTGATTGTTGGAGAAGTTGTTCTTTAGGCTCAACATGTACATATCTCGTCATTATCTCATTTTACCCTGTTTTTAAATCTTGATGGATCCATTTTATAATATCTGCATTTTTAAATTTGTATCCTGGAAATGAAAAAAAAAAGGTTTCTATCATTCCTATTTGCAATCCTTGCTTGGCCTGTGATTTATTTTCTCCATGCTTTTAATTCATGAAAAACAATTTTATCCATGTCTGTGTTTTTTCTAAGTGGTGATTTTATTTTATGGCTTGAATCAAAGGGGATTATTTTTATCTCTATCTGCATTGTTGGGTATCCCAGGAATTTGAAAACATTTATCACTGTCTATGTTTCTTGTTGTTACCACGAATTTAATTTCCACGATTTTAATACTCAGTTTTTCCAAGATTGACGGTCACATATTTTTACTTCTGCATGGTTACCACGGTTATATCATCACAATTTTATTACACAGGTTTTATTATTGAACTTGATCACCCATGATTTTTCTCCCAACTGTTTGATGAGTGGTTGTTAACACCCATGATTTTACTCCCAACTGTTTGTTGAGTGGTTGTTAATGCCCTTGATTTCTTTTTCTTGAGAACGACGAGTGAGTGGATGTAGAATTCACCCATGAATTTAGCCATCTAAATCATACATTTACTTGTTGGAATGACCACGATTTTAGATAATTAAAATTTGATTCTTCCCTGTAGTTTGCCACAAATTATTTTTTTTACCAATTAAATGGGACTTTATCATTGTTGTTTACCATGAATTTGTTGGTGGACTACTCTCTACGTCTTCCTTTTGATTGCCCACAAAATTTTACCAAATAAATGTGATTGTTTGTTGTAGTTTACCATACAATTTTTACCAATTAAATGGGACTGTGTCACTGTTGTTTACCATGAATTTTCAGGTGAACTACTCTCTGCGTGTTCCTGTTAAATGACCACGAGTTTCCTTTAAGTCGACTGCGTTGATAGGTCGCCCCAGCTGTTTGCACTCTTTTCGTCAATGTGTGAGCAAAAAGTGAGTGCTTACATGCCTAGTTGGGCTCTGCTAGTCATGAAAGCTGTGATGTAAAAGGTTAGAAAGAAAACAACTAAGCTATTAACAAGAATTAAACAAAAACTAAA
>ML777988.1:278566-320563 GCA_009831015.1 Picea engelmannii | reverse complement strand
AGGTCTTTGACCAGCCTCCCCACGTAGATTGAGCTCGGATTTGATGTCAAATCGACTTGGGAGCCGATCCATTAGTGGTTGGGAGGCCGACCAGCTTCATAAATGCGTCGTTTGGCAGGCGCGCGGGTTTTTCACCCCACAGCTGCACATATGCGCTCTAGATACGAACATGTTGCGCGCGCGCGCGCTCAGTGGGTGCATAGCGCTTTTTAATTTTTTTGGCCATTTTGCATAGTTTTGACCCTTTTGTTGTGCTGTGGAGTTAATCCTTGTGCCATGAATGACTGTTTTTCTGTGCTGATGATGCAGAGTTCTTGTCTCCCTGTGCGGACGAAATTTCAGTGATAACACCAGCCTTTTTACATACTGATTACTTATTACACGTAATTTCAATGTACACAGACTTTAATTCTTCATTGTTGCACAGATTTCATTACCTCGAAATGCCATTAAAGTCAATTGTGTTTTAATGTTAATGACCACGAGTTGCCTTTTAAGAATTGCCTTTTTAGATGACTGTTGTTTTTATATTTATTTTCTATTATTTTAAATGCCTTGAATTCGCTACCAGCCAGATGCTCTTAGAGTGAAATCTAAATATTTTATTATGCCTGTGTTGTGGACTCCTGGTTAAGTGGGAAGAAGGGTATTTATGGTGTCTACAATATTAATGAATGGTAGTCACTAATTTCATTTGATGACAGACAAATTTGTATGTTTAAAATGCACAGAGACCTGTTCCAACGCAACATGTCTGTGTATTACATATGATTTAATGATTATGTATTAATTGTATTTTGATTAAATGCTTTGATCATATTTGATTGTATTTTATACGTTATATATTGGATTAAGTGTTATAATTTCAAGCCAATGCCGTAATCGTGGTAGTGATTGAGTGTTACATATCCTTCAATTAAATCACTGTGTTAGTCTATTTAGTTTTAAATCTTAGCATCTAATCCGTCATTTCAGGTAGTGATCATTTACTGGAATGGTCATTTATAGTGATTAAATGATATATATGTTTAATCAAAAGATTGTATTATTCCTTTAGGTTTGAATGCCTAGCCTTTGATCATTTAGTGGTATGACTAGTTATGCTAATTAAATGTTATATAGTAATAATTGTTAATGTCTTACATGTCTTTCCAACTACGATTGCACTTAAGATTAATTTGATGGTATGCTGATGACCCAACTATGATTTAGGCTGCTCACTTGAAATGCTTTTTAATATTAAATTAGAATGTAATCATGGACCGGTTAGCCTGGGTGATTGGTGGGATCATGGGACGATGTTGTGTGGGTTGGTGTCACCCCTTTTCTTCATTCTTTTGTGTCTCGTTGACCTTTCGTGTCTGGGTAGGAATAGTCTCCCAGTCAGTATTCGGTTCCTAGCCTGTCAAAGTTTTCTTGTGTCTTTGTCCCTTTTTGTTTTGCACCAAGGTGGTTGATGTGCCTCTCATCTATGGATGACATGGTCCTTGATGAGGGGATCATTGTGTGACTTATGGGTTAGTGGTGAATGATATCTTGGTCAAAGTCGGTGCCTACCTTGTGAGCATGGCTAAGTGTTGTATGTTGACTTGGGCATATGCGTTGGTTTGCACGCCTTGAGTATCTAGTCTTGTTCATCAACATCATTATGTCAGGAAGGGGGAATTTTCCCCTTAGCTTGTAGGTGTGTCTTGTTGCATTGGGAGATTATTCATTACTCATGGTTATTATGTGCCTATTTTTCCCAGTTTCCCTTGTGTCTGTGCGTGATGTCGTAGTTTCCTGTTGTCCGGGTTGTGTGCTTCTATTTGTTGTTTATTGTGTGGTCAAACTTTTATCGTCATCACCTTCTTTCCCCTTAATTCTTAAAAACCAAAAAAAAATTGGCTTCGCCCGTGGTCTTAACACTGGGGTTGTTACAATGTCCTACCAATTTGCAAAATTTACAGAAAATTTTCTCGAGATCTATGATATATCTACAGTAGGGGACAAAATATCGGATGATTCCCCCACATATTAGATATCTTGTAGTACCCCAGTCCTCCTACCAATGGGTTTGGTTCTCCTATGGCCATATCTTGCACAGAGGTTAGACACTCTTCCTTTCTATGGCCTTCTGTCTTCCATGTTATACACCAAACATGTTCACGCTTTTTATTATCCTTCATTATCTATGATAATTGAATTCTCAGTGCATCCAAATATGAATGTACCTATGACACACCTGCACCATCTCCTACAGTAGATGATTCCAATTTTGGCTTGATTTCTAAAGCTTCCATCTACGATGTGAAATTTTGTTGTGTTAACAGATAATGAATGTCTGGAAATAGGTCTGCTATAAACCATTCTTGTTGATTCTTGTCACAAATCTTAAAGGTTATTCAACCCATCACATCTTTAAATCTTTGGTCATAATTCCACACTAACTTGTTCTGCACTTTCTTAATTTCCTTCAGTTTTGTAATACATTGAGATTCATATTTCAAATTCCTAAATTATTTTAAGAATTATTTTCCAATTTCTACCAAATTTATCAAATATTTGACTGACGTAGTTGTTTGGAACTTCACATACCATAGTAGTGCATGGCCTCTAAATGTCGTGGACAACTGTGTTATTTTCTTTGCCTTGTCCTCGACATTCTTCGCAACCCATATTGTGTCTCATAGAAACAATTGTTGATCAGGGTTGTCTGACCATGTTCCTTGAAACTTAGGCATCCTTAGTGTTTTATCTACCCTTGTCATTATATTAGGTGTTGTACTTATATTGTGTTTTTTCATGTTCCTCCCACTATTTTGACTATTCTTTTGACTTCCTCTACTTATTACAATTTCTATTGAACAAGTATAATTTCTTTCTTCAATCCTTAATAACTCACAAAGGGTTGTGGGTTCAACACATATTTCAGTATGATATGGACTTCCTTATTCTATTGGGTGGTATTGAGGATATATTTCCTTCATTTTTCTTTCTTTGTATGGTGTGATGTAAATTTTTGTGCAGTGGTCACTTTCCTTGAATTCGTTGTATTACTCTCTTTTTCCATCCACAAACTCCTTCTAATTGTATATAAACATTTTCCCACAATTCAATACTCCAATATCTCTATCTAATTCAGTATACTCCCTCGACATACTTAGTGTTGGAAGATTGGTTGTTGTCATTGATGTCAACCCTAGTCATTGGTTTTGGACCGCAAGATTGATGAAGGTAGTTGGACATGAAGGGAAATGCACATGAAGATACAAAACCCATGGATGGATAGTATACATCATGTTGTTTCCAGTGGTATGTGGCACATCACGTGGATCCTCATGGTTGAGGAGAAATGAATTTTTGAATATGACAAAGTGAATTGAAGAAGGAAGTACATGTAGGCCCTAAAGATAATTAAAGAAAATAATTACAAAATAAGAAAGTGTCAAGTTGGCCCTAATGTTAAATGAAAGTGACATAAATGGTATAAATAAATATCATTATACATTCATTTGATACACAAGTCTAATTTCAGAGGAAAACAGAAATAAAGAAGGTTGGATTTCAAGGGAGGATGAAGTCTTTTGGTGATGTGTTCTAAGGTATGTTATTTTCTAGTCATCTTACCATTTTTGAAATAACTTTTTTTCTAGAATGATTCAGATGGTGAAATTTCTTTGGTATTGAGAAGACATATCAAGGTACCTGTGTTAAAATTTTCAGCTCTTTATTCACTATAATTATGGATATACTCTATGTGGAAGATAGGGTTTTTGACTAGTCCTGAAGCTACTCAATAAACAGGTGTTCCGGGTAAAATAGTGACGACATATTCATAGAGAATCCAAATTAAGTGGGCCCAATTTCATTGGAAATAGTACGGCCTGTAGTTTCTTGTGTGCAAGTTTCCAAATCTGATGTTAAAAATTGAGCACGGGGCATTCTGTACAAGTTCTCTCTCCTGAATAAACCAGAATTGAATAAAGTCTACCATTCTTTATATAACTTCTTTTTGGGGAGGATTCAAGGAGTGAAACTTGGAGACATTTCAGAGAATAAATTGAGTAATATTATATATAGGTTCATATTATTCCAATAATTGAATAATTTCATAAATTGAAGAAGTCTCAGGAAGCATTATCAGGTTCTATGTGATGGTTGGTTGATGGTCATGATTTAATGTAAAGTTTTATTATCTCTCATATATTCTTGGGTGGAAGGAAGGGGCAAGGATGGAGAGTTCAACTCTCTCTTGATATTGGATGATTGTATCTTCCTATTGGAGGTTTATCCCTCCCTTTACATTTGGAAGTTGTAGCTACCTTTGGAAGTCATTACTTCCCTTGAATAATAACTATTGATTATTTCTCATATATTCTGCATGGTGTATTGGTGTAACTCTTATACTATTGTTCATTACTCATTGGATATAATTGAATGGATTAAGTATAAGTTGAAAAGGTTTGTAAATTGTAATTGATATTGATTCACCCCCCTCTCAGTATCAACATTTGGTATCATAGAAGGTTGCCTTTAGAACAATTTAACCACTAGAAGGAAAATATTGAGTAGAGATGGATGACCATGAACACATTTCAAATGTGATTCAAAAATTTGATGGAAGAAATTATGCATACTGGAGTGATAGAGTGAAAAATTACCTAACAACTTTAGGAGTAGACATTTGGTACTCAATTATAAATGGCTATGTAATCCCAAATAATTCTCCAACCAATCCAAAGGAGAAGAGGCTTATGAGTTGTAATTCAAAAGCTAGACATGTTATTCTAGCAGCATTGGCACCAAACATTGCTAGCAAAGTGATGGGTTGCAACACTGCTAAGGTGGTACGGGACAAACTCAAGAGCATCTATGAAGGTGATCCAAATGTTAAGAAGGTCAAGCTTCAACGACATAGAGAAGCATTTGAAAATTTGAAGATGAACGAAAATGAAGATATTGCAAACTATTTTCTTAGAGTTGATGAAGTTGTTAATTCTATCATAGGATTGGGTGAAGATCTCGATGAATCCTTGGTTGTACAAAAAGTGTTGAGATCACTTGTCTTGAAGTATGATGCTAAGGTCTCCGCCATTGAATAAACTAGGGACTTGACCAAAATGACAATGGATGAATTACATGGGTCTCTTACAACATATGAAATGAGAATAGGTACAGAAAGTGACCAGTCAAACAATGAAGAAGCCATTAAAGACATAAATAAGAAAAAAGACAAGGATAACGACCTTGATGAAGAAATAGAAAATTTTGTAATAAGGTTCCAGAAGGGAAGTGGAAGATACAAAGGTAAGTCTCCTCTCAAATGATTTAACTGTGGTAGAATAGGACATATTGTTGAAAACTACTACTATAAAAAGAGAATTCTCAACAATAAAAAGAGATTCTACTCCAAGGATGATGACATCTGTTGATATGAGAGTGATGAATAAGATAATGATGGAGGAGAAGTCCTCTTCATAACCCAAGAAACCTAGGATGATGATCAAAAGAATTATAAAGAAGAAGAAATCATTTGTGAAGAAGATTCAGATGAAGAAACCAACCTTGATTCCTTTTGGGGTTACAAAGACAATGCAGAGAGTAAACAAGAAGATGAGAATATTGAAAAGTTGAAGCATGTTGAAACTGAAAATAGCAAGCTTAGAAACACAAACATAATACTAAAAGGTGAATTGAGTAGTTGTGGAGAAGAGAATTACAATATTGAAAATACCATTAATAGATTGAAGAAACAATTAGAAGATTATTTGAAACTGAAAGAAGAATTGGATCACACAAAAGGGGAGCTACTATTGACAACAAAAAAGTTGAAGAAGTTCGAAAAAAACACTGAAAAATTAGATGAAATCCTTAGCAGTCAAAGATATCCAAATGACAAGACAAGACAAGGATACAATGATAGTTTGAAGACAACAAAACAAGAGAAGAAAGTTAAAAATGATGAAACCAACACTCCAGAACAAGTTGAACAACAATATAGAAGACTAGAATTCAGAAGGAATGAGACATAAAGAAGATCCTCTCCCATCAGGTATGAAAGCAATCATTATGAAGGAAAATACATAAGAATAGATCATGAACCTAGATGGACCACACCACAAAGAATATCACTTACGCCCAGGTATCAAAATTTCTTTCTTGAACATTTTTATACTTGTGGAAATTTTGGACATAGGGCAACCAATTGTAGAATCAATGAAAGGAATAACTATGCAAGCTACATGAATAGTGAAAATAGTAGATATGGAAATTCTCGTAGAACTGTCAACATAAATTATAATCCATTTGAACCATTAATGGATCAAAATATTATATGTTACAAGTGAAATAATCTTGGTCACAAAGCACGAGATTGCAGAGAGATGAAGAAACATAATCATATGCCAATTGTATGCATACCAACTACAACAAGGAAAAAGAAATAAATTCCACACAATGAAAATTGTCGAATATCATTGGTCGCTAAAGAATGCAAAGAAGAATATGAATAGTTCATAGATATTGGGTGCTCATCTTATATGACCAGAGATCAAAGCAAATTTGTCATCTTGAAGAAAAAGGGTGGAAATGTTGCATTTGGAGATGACTCATCTACCAAAATACTTGGAAAAGGAACTGTAAATCTTGGATGTGAAAATGTAAAAGAAAGAAAGGTCCTATTGGTTGAATATCTGAAGCATAATATCCTCAGTGTTAGAAAAATATTTGATCAAGGATACCCTCTTACGTTTGACTCCCGAAAATGTAAAATTAGAGAAAATAACTCAGGAAGATTGGTTGCAACTGCAACAAGAAGACCAAACAACATATACATCCTAGAAATGAAGAAGAGAGAGAAGACATAAGCCACACAAAAGGATTACAAGGAAGAAAAAGTCCCAAATACCAAAAATAAGGATGAAGTATTATTGTGTGCCACATGTTCAGGGGGAGCATCCCCGAAGAATAAGGTTACCTTTTTCCATTAAAATCAGGGGGATAAACCCTACCCTTTCCCATTGATGTCAAAGGGGGAGAAAAATTGAGATCATGATGATAGGGGGAGTATGATTGTTGCCATCAATGAAAAAGGGGGAGATTCTTGAAATATTGGTTGTTGTCATTGATGTCAACCCTAGTCATTGGTTTTGGACCGCAAGATTGATGAAGGTATTTGGACATGAAGGACAATGCACATGCAGATACAACACCCATGGATAGATAGTATACATAATGTTGTTTCTAGTGGTATGTGGCATGTCACGTGGATCCTCATGGTTGAGGAGAAATGAATTTTTGAAGATGAAAAAGTGAATTAAAGAAGGAAGTACATGTAGGCCCTGAAGATAATTAAAGAAAAGAATTACAAAATAAGAAAGTGTCAGGTCGGCCCTAATGTTAAAAGGAAGTGACATAAATGGTACAAATAAATATCATTATACATTCATTTGATACACAAGTCGAATTTAAGAGGAAATCAGAAGTAAAGAAGGCTCGATTTCAAGGGAGGATGAAGTCTTTTGGTGATGTGTTCTAAGGTATGTTATTGTCAGGTCATCTTACCATTTTTGCTATAAATTTTTTTCTAGAACGATTCAGATGGTGAAATTGCTATGGTATTGAGAAGACATATCAAGGTACCTATGGTAAAAGTTTCAGCCTTGATTAGCTATAATTATGGAGATACACTATGTGGAAGATAGGGTTTTTGACCAGTCCTAAAGTTAGTCAATAAACATGTGTTCCGGGTAAAACAATCATAACTTATTCATAGAGAATCCAAATGAAGTGGGACCAATTTCATTGGAAAGCGTACAACATGTATTTTCTTGTGTGTGAGTTTCGAAATCTGATGTTAAAATTGAGCGTGGAGCATTCTGTACAAGTTTTCTCTCCTGAATAAACCATAATTGAATAAAGTCTACCATTCTTTATATAACTTCTTTTTGGGAAAGGAGTGAAACTTGGAGAAGTTTTAGAGAATACATTGAGTAATATTATCTACAAGATCATAGTATTCCAATAATTGAATAATTGTAGAAATAGAAGAAGTATCAGGAATCATTATCAGGTTCTATGTGATGGTTTGTTGATGGTCATGATTTAATGTAAAGTTTTATTATATCTCATATATTCTTGGGTGGAAGGAAGGGGAAAGGATGGAGAGTTAAAATCTCTCTTGATATTAGAGGATTGTATCTTCCTCTTGGAGGTTTATCCCTCCCTTTACATTTTGAAGTTGTAGCTACCTTTGGAAGTCATTACTTCCCTTGAACAATAACTATTGATTATTTCTCATATATTGTGCATGGTGTATTGTGGTGTATTGGTGTAACTCTTATACTATTGTTCATTGCTCATTGGATATAATTGAATGTATTAAGCATAAGTTGAAAAGTTTTGTAAATTTTACTTGATACTGATTCACCCCCCTCTCAGTATCAACACTTAGTCCATCTACCCCTTACTCATCCTTCTCACTCTCAAACCTTCCTCTGATCATCCCCTGGTTCCCCTATGTGCACGAATGTGCTTAGTTGTCATATTCCATCTTCATGAAAGTATTTTCACATAGTAACATATTTATCCAAGTGGATAATGCATTCAAATATCTCTCGCATGATCCCTTGAAGAATTCCCTCTCTGCGACACTATAAGATTGGGTACAATCTACCCATGGGGGATTTACTCAATGAAATTGTGACATAGCATGTTCATTCATGTGATAATAAAGAATACCCCTAATTTCACTAAATATTGAAAAAAAACCCTAAAATCCTTTTGTTGACCCCCCTCCCAATACATATGTACAATTTTAAAACCCCCTATTTTTACCATATATCCTAGGTATCCATTTTCTTCATGGTATTTCTAATACCCCTTTTTATTTATATCCTTAGTATGAAAACATGAAAGAGCTATTATATGCTCACAATCACAAATCACAAAGGTAATTCAAAAATTAAACAAACAAAGGGTGTGCCATCTAAGTTGATGTTAAAGATTAGGTTGGAGTGATATATATTCATGAGTCACCCAACTCATTCAAATCCATGTGTTTCCTCACCTGGGAGGGTGGAAACCCTTTTTCCATGACTTGAAAAGAGGTATCCTAGCAGGTATCCATATTTTTATCACCAAGTGGCATACTCATGGGATTGCAAGAGCACATGAGACAAATAGTGGGATATCCCTTGTATTTCATCATCTTGGGTGTAGCTTAATACAATTTCTCATTTATACCTTCAGTTTCCTTAATTGGTGGATTTTATCATCGTCATTTAAGACATTTGGAAGGAACCTTAAACCCTTATGGATTTCTTGTTCTCTCTTTTCATGTCTTAGCAGCGTGTTTTTTATTTTTTCTTGCATCAAGAAACTTGTCCCCGAAACCATATTTTGTCACCACTAGAAACATATTTGAAAACCGCATTGTTCACCACCTAATCACTCACATTAGTACCACCACTATAAACATTATTTTGGAGCCATATAAACCTAGCACACTTCTTTAAAAATATCTAGCTAATTGTAATTAGAACCAACAATCACTACTATATTTGGTTATAATCTCTAACCAACATTAATGTTGTCAGAACAACATTAGAAATTAGTATATTTCAACATCATAACTATTGTGTTGGAATTCTTACATCATTTAAGAGGCATGGATCAAAAGTTTGTCTACCAACTCTCTATCAGGCCATGTGGCTGACCTCATTTTTTATTTATAGATGTCAGAATTCCAAGGTCTCTAATTACATGAACCAAGTACTTATTCATTTTATTTCTACAATTTAATGTGCCATTCACCTTTTCTCATAAACCCATGAACCACCACTTCATTTTGTGCCTTCATCTTTTCATTACAATGTTACAAACTTCGATCCATCAATGCACAAGATACATTTCTATGATTACAAGATTGTCAATTGACCAAGAAACCCACAAATGAACTCTCATCATCTTGTTTGTTTCCCATCAACAAATGTATCTTTGGACTCTATGCTACATTTTCTAAATGAAGATTGTGACATCAAACAAAGATCTGTATCTTGTGCATAATCTTGTCACTATTTATAATAATAAACCAATGCCATTGTATACCACAACATATTGCACAGATACTTCCATGCAACATTAATTGAGTAGTCAATATCAATACTCTACACATATATATCAAGCACCACCCAAGAATATATCACTGCATCTTGCAAATCACCTTTGAAGCACTGGCTATCCAAGTGATCTTGATCTTGGATACTATTGATTTTTGAAGCACTGGTTATCCAAGTGGAGCCAAACTCTCTCACCAACATGAATTTTTGGTTCAAATCAATGTTGGTCATGCAATTCCTTGTACTTGTCCTATGTTTGTTGAAGGATGGACGTTTCTATGAACCTTGTCCAATTTCTTCACAAAAGAAGAAACTTTGTCTTGCTCCTTCTTCTAGTAGGATATAGATGAAGTAGGGATAGCAACTAGAATCTCACAAAGAGCTAAAGGTTGGAATCCAAAATAAAGTTGAAATGAGGTTTGTCCTATAGATACATGAGTGGGTCTATTGAAGCTATGTTTCAATATATGAAACTATTTATCCTGTAGTTTGTTCCATTGATAATAGATGCAGAGGTCACGGACCAAGATTCTGTTCAATACCTGATTTTGGCCATCAATTTGCATGTAATTTGCAAACAAAAAGAAGTAAAGAGCCAAAACTATCAAATTAAAAGTTCAGTAAATGTGCATTGTGAGTACCTCTAACAACAACCAATTAATCACTTCAATCAATATCCAAGTATACATAACAACCATTTGTATTTCATACAAAATAAACCTTCAAAATTTAATTACATATTTAACTTTTTTATGTTGCGCTCTTAAGGATGTGAGCCATGTTCCCTCCAAATACATTACATGTATAATGGAAACAAAAACAACATCATGGGGATAACCTAAAATATGGAAGCCTATTATGAGTGTCCAATGAATGTGTTTTATTTTCCTTGGTATGTTTTAAACAAATCATAGTTCCCAGTTAAAACAAACCCGAAAGTAGGAGATCTACAACGAGTTTCCATGCATGTGCTTCTTTTCTCAGTGTTTTTATAAATATTTTTTTGTGACTTAATATTGACCTATCATCTTTGAGAAACACCTAACAAATATAAAAAAAATATGATGAAAAATGGATCATACCCAAAATATTATAATTTTAAGATTAAAATCTCAAAATCCTATAAACACACCAAACAAGTAATTATAGGCAAGGACAATGTGAGGAAACAAAATCTCTTTCCGATTAATTGGATATGCAATAAAAAAACACCATTTTGTATTTGAAATAAATGGCACTCAATATGAAAAATTATTTCACTAATATGCTTCTATAGCCAAGTTCACAACAAGGTGACACATTGAAGACATTTGTTTTCTATGGTTTTCTACACAACATGCCAATTGGATGTTTTGTATGCCAATTGGCATACACAACAAACCCATTTTTCTAATGTGTATTCCAATTGGCATACACGGCAAGCCCATTCAAGGATAGTGGAGCACTCTTTTAATCATTATAACAAACTCCTCCATGTAGGTGTGCAAACTTGCAAAGTGGTTTGAAGGTAGTTAAAATATCCTCTCCTTCCAAGGTTGTTGGTTCTTCCTCTTAATCCAACACTCAACTGCATCTTATGCTTCTTTTTGGATCATGTATTTCGGTTTTGAATGTCATTTGTTCCATGCAACAACTCTTCTTTAAAATTACTACAAAACTTAGCAAGAAGAGGAAAATGCTCCTCATGCATAATATATGTTTGACCATTTCAAAGTGTTGTTAAGTACTTCTCTTATTAGTATTAAATATGCCCTGAACAGAAGCTGATATTATTCCAAGAACAACCAACCCATTTATTATTGTTATTTCTTTGAAAATCCTTTAGAATTAGTCCTCCTAAACTTAGTGGAAGTGGGAGCTCGATGGATAATGAATCCCTCAATAGGAAAAAATCATACTCATCTTGAAAATACAACAAAATCAACATTTGAAATCTAGAAGACAATAGATCTAACAAGGTTTAGTATGCTTCAAGTGAATTTCACTAGAATGTGTGATGCCTATATTTTGGGTTGTATAAGTTGCAACAAACCCATGAGAAAAGTGACCACCACTTCCACATTATATCATCTCTTAGTAATTAACCATATTTAGTTTGAATGGTGGCATGTTTTGCTGCTACCTTGCCAAGTGAAAGCATCCTTCCATAGTAGACCCGAACCCTCATATATTTCTTGAATTATACTCTAATAATCCAGTATTCATTTTGAGTCTGAGTGGTTACTAGAACCTTCAAAACACATCACCCAATTTCACACCATATGATTTAAAATTGTGGCGATTTAATGATTGATACTTAAACTGTGTTGAGATGAATATCTTAATGATCCCATTGATAATGAAATTTCTTATTGTTGAATCAATGAGTCCATACACCCTTCATAATTTTGAGGCTTATCTCTCCTTAAAATGTGTTTACACCCCTTTGATATGCTCATTTACAAACCCTAGTGCAATACTTCTCTTCCTAATCTGCCACCACTGGTATGTCTTCAATACTTTTTTTTGGGATAAACATTCATCCCATGATAGGCCTGAAATACGTTGTTCTGGAGGTACACAAACATCTTTTACATTCCATGACAAGGTTTCCCACCCCAAAAATGGTGCACTTTCACATATGGACCGATACATTACACAAAATGGATCAACTACAATATATTTTGACTTGCAGTTGTTATGCAAAGGAGTACCATTCTCTAATCCTTGAAGATGATCATTGAAAATTTTGATTTGAGATATTGCCACTTCATCTTGGATTCCAACAAATACGCCAAATGTAACCTTCATTAATATATAGGTATATGTAAATTATCTCAATTAGTGCACCCTTCGCTTTCATATCAGGTTGTTACATGATGTTATCTTCTAATGTAATTATGTATCTCAAATGCACACTCATATTTGAGTATTCATTTTAATTATCTATCATTGGGGTTGGTGAGGATGATGGTCCACTTTCAAGCTATATATTTATATGGCCTAAAAATAAGTTTTTCTTCAAAAAAACATGGAAAGGACAACAACCCTGTTTAGTCTTCTACCAAAGGCATCTTCATATTTGTACTGTTGGGAAGAATGTCCCAAAATCCCCATGCATTTTGAGGGGTAGGATATGATAAGGACAAAATAGAGATGAAATTAACATACTACATATAGATTTATCTTTTTTTTATGTAATGTGGAAAATTATCTTAGAGGGTCCTTACAAAGGTGCACCTCTTAAAATATGTTTGAGGGTGTTCCTAGCAATGAACATGAAAATAAAACAGAGATGAAATCAAAATACTACAACTAACCTTATTTTTCTATTACTTAATGCAAAAAATTATCTTGGTGGGTCCTTACAAATGTGAACCTTTTAAAATATCTTTGAGGGTGTGCCTATCAATGAACATGAAAATAAAATAGAGATGAAATTAAAATACTACAACTAGCCTTACTAACTAGTGGCAAGTCCTTAAGTATCCATATATGCAATTTTCTTTCAAGTCTATTTAACACCCATTTACACTATTTAGTTGGGGAGAGATCAATGCCAAAGGGGATACTCGAGTTCATGATAACTGTCTTGGTTTAATAATCTTCTCCTTTCTCTTTAGCTGATTGGGATAGTCCTCTTGGACAATGAGGATTACTTTGTGTTTTATTTTCTTAGTACAACACCTACAATACCAATAAAGGTATTAAGCTGTTGTAATTCTCTCTCTGTAAATACTTTGGTTAGATTTGGGGCAAGAGATGAAATGTTAGTGAAATGAACATTGAGTAGTCTCTTGCCTCTAGGAAGAGAACCTCTCCTTGTCCAATGTTACAAATGGGCTGCCTCTAGTAGTTGACTAATGTTAAAGTAAATGTTAAAATAATCATGGTTGATTAGACATTAGGCATAGGAATTAATAAACTCATTTTGACTTTAGGTTATGTTATGTTTTTATGTTTTATTTCACTTTAGTGTGTATATCGATTTATGTAATGCACCTAGGGAGGATAATATGGGGTAGATAAGAAGGTACCCAAGGAGGATAGATAGGTGGCCACTGGCCACATACTGTGAAATAAATAATTGTAAGAAGGATTATTAGAAGGTTCCTTCTATTGAAAGGTTCCTTCACTAGAAAGTTCCTGGGAGATTAGATAGAAATATATAAAGAAGTAGATGCAATGTAATGAGGGGTATTTTAAGAATATTGTAGTTGTAGTAAGAATTGCTTGTGGAGTGATTATGAATAAAAGTAAAACTATCTATTGATTATGTTGTTCACAATGGGTCATTTGATTTTAGGGAAAATTGGTATTTTCATTGACCTCATATATCTAGTGAGTTATTTCTTTTAGACTACATTTTTTAGTGCTAAAAATGATGTTACTTATAAATTTAAACTTATGAAAACCATGTCCCTAAATTTGTTAACAAACTGGTATTTTTGATATTTTAACTCAAGAAAACCATGTCCCTTTCTTTGAAAAGTTCCATTTGCTTGCACAATAGGAAAGAGCCATCCCTATAAATCCAAGAAAACACAGGAATTTTTTTATGTTTTGTTTATTATTATGATAATATATGGACACATCTTGTATAAATTTTCAATCACAATGCACAATAACATCGATAAATCTGTTCTAGAAATATAGATTGCACAATATGTTTACTATGGATTATTGTTTATGTTTATCAACCATCTTTCTGCACAATATTCAGTCATAAATATTAGGGTTCTATTCACATTTTTTATTTAATTGTAGCTACACTACCAATCCAAGAAGAAATACATTCTTTTTTTCAAAAATTAGATTCAAGAGCTATGAGTATTTCACTCTAGCAACATCGATTATATTAAGTAGGTTTTGAAAATGTAGGGGGTGCTTTCTTGTTGATATGAGGCTTGTATTTTGGATCTAAATTCACTCAATGTTGATGATATAAATGATTCAAAAATTAAATCTACTTGAAGGGATAATATATGGGTAATACTCCTCCATTAAAAGTTCTTAAGTACATGTATTCTCCTATTAGGTATCTTTGTTGTTTTGTTGTTGAATATGTTAATGTTGCATCCTTCATATTAATTAGAGTTGTTGCATATTTTCATGTGCATTGATAGGAACACCCTAAAACATATTTTAAGAGGTGCACCTTTCTAAGGGTCCTCCAATATAACTTTCTGCATTACGTAACAAAACCTAGGAATTTACGCCAACTGCAAATCCTACAAGGAAAAGACAACCTTTTATGTCACTTTGTCCCAGAGTATGCCACCTGCGCACATGGTTTCTTCACCTACTATGAAATGATATCCCATTTCGATGGGATGAGAATGCTCAAACAACTTTTGATGATTTGAAAGCTTCATTATCCAATGCCCCTTTGATTATTCCCCTAGCCTATGATCGCAATTACATCCTCTACTTGTCAGCCTCAACCATCTCGGTAGCAGGATTCTGTTGAGCACTCAACACACCCTAAAAGTCTACGTCAAATTTCACTTTTTTGGCACCACTTGATCTCTTGGGGTTGTCTAATTCGATCTTAGTATGAAAATGTTTCCTTTTCTTGTCTTTTGTTTTTCATTTTAAGTCTTTAAAAGTTGTTTGGGAAAGAAAAAATCATCATGAATTAACAAATATTAACATTTGATTAAAGAACCAAGAGGACCAAAATAGCCAAGCCCCGACCCCCATCGGCGTCGGAAGACAATAGTATTAATTAGACGACAGGTGCTATGCAATAATTTTTCCCATGACCGACCCTCGTCAGTGTCTGGAAGTTTTGAAGACAGTAAGCGTCGCGCAAGTAAAGGAAATATATCATCGATTGTCGATGCCGAAATGTTTTCAGCATCAGGAGTTTCAAAGGATGATAAACCCCAAAGAAACTATGCATTCATTTTTTACTGTCGATTCCCGATACTCATCAGTGTTGATAGTCCTAATATCTAGCTCAATTTAGCACAATCGATGTAAACGAAGCCCCGAGTGTAACCCTTACCCATGAGTTGAGTTCTAGGTTTTCTTTTGATAATCCTCGAGTTAGTAACTCCATGTCAAAATCATTAGGCACCAAAATTTTCTGAAGTAAAATATCAATGAACTTACAAAATAACTCAAGACAACAGTAATTACAAAATCACATAATTACGAGAAGCTAGAATAAGAACATGGTAGATTTAAGCGCAAAGAGGAAACATGGTACTTTCAATTGCTATGACTAGAACCTGTTCAGAAAAAACATTTTTGAAATTTCATATATTAATTTTCCTGTCGAGCTTAGGTTACATACAATAAACACTACCAACACCTTGGCCAACCAACCTGGTTACATCGAGACCGTGAAAATTCTCACAAAAAAAAAGGAAACTTATCAAAACATACGTTACTTCAGAGAATACAAAGTAAGGATCCGTCCATCATGTATCTCTTGCACACAGACCTTCTCTCGGACTGCTCCTCATGCCTTATAGTGTTTTAATTTTCTCTTTTCCCATCATCCTCTATGTTTCATGCAGCTACGCAATCGTATCTTGTGCTTCCTGAAGTTTTCTCTTGAGCCAATTTGTGCTTCCTTCGTGACCTTGCGGTGCCGATAACTCCTAGTTCTTTGCCACCAACTGTCTTCGTAGTTCTCTATTTTCTTGATAAATCTCGACTATGGAAATTTGTTCCTGCTCCAGCTATTGGTTAGAGTTTCCAACATTAGAACCATGACGCAACACCCCTACCTCAACAGGTTATGCTCGACCTCTAGGTCCAAGGATCATTTTTAATCTCCCCTTCAACTGAAATGGCTCTTCAATTCCCAACTAGAATCTTCACACTTGTAACCACATGTCCTTCTTAGGAGCTACACTTGTACGAAAAAGTACTAGGTGCAAATTCTTACCCACGTGACCAACCAATGTGGCCACAACCTTTATCCAAAAAGGTATTTCATGAATCTTGATTTTGAGGGTATTGGCATGATACAACCCCAACACTCCACATCCACGAAACCTCAAAAACTGATGTGGGACCTCTCCCCAGGACTAGATCTGATGATCCTATGCCTTCTCCTTGATAAACAACCATGATCACATCGCGAATTCACATTTCATGATATCGGGACTACTTTTGTAACAACAACCAACTACTCCAACTCCCGACTCCCAAAATGCCAAGTTCCAAAATCAAGAAATCAATGACTCTCGTTGATCCAGATATAATGGATACTATTCCTCCTGGGCTTGTGAGCATTGAAAGGTTATCATCCTTATCCTTTCCATTGATCTACTAGATCCAATGACTCACAGAATTTTGGTATTCCTCTCTTCGAGAAATTCCACCGTCCGTTCAAATTTTCAATGGCTCCAAGCCAAAGGACTTGGCAACAATTCTTCTGGGGTCAACCTTTGTGAGGTGAATTCAACCTTCTTCCTTCATTCGAGTCCCTTGAAGTCTTTATCCCTTATGATCCTGGATTCTACTGCAAACTTGAGAATTCCAAGGGTTCTTTGCACGCACTCCTTGTGGCACTCACGATAACTTCTGGTTATCTAATGTCTTCCTCTTCTATGCACTCCTTGCAACATAAATCCTTCAACCACTCACTAGGGTTGGAAAAATATAAGACTTCAACCTACCTGCACACTCCTTGCACAACTCTGTGTTATACTCGCACTTCTGCTGGTATGAGAACAACGATATCTCTCCTGATCTTTTCTGAAGTAAAACTCAGAAACCTGTCAATGCACTCTTTGTAGACGTTCACTGCACTCCTTACAGGTATTATTAGGACTAGAACCAATTGAGACTCATTCTCTCCCTCTCAAAGACTTCATACATTCAACATGAAATTATATGTACACACACAACATTGAAACAAATGCATAACAAATACCAGAATTAATTGTAAATAAACCATTTAATAGATGTAAACAGAATTCATAAAAACCATGAAAGTTGGATCAAAGCTTCCCTATATTAATCCAAGTGCATTTGTACATGGGTTCTATAGCATCATCTATTTGGTTATACACTCTTCTGCAATCTTTGTTCTTCTATTATCTTTCTCTACATCTCTCTAATTCTTACAAATGAGAATAATGATACATCAAAATACATATGAGTGATCTTTCTAGAGTTTTCCCTCCTACACTCTAAGCTATCAAATCGAAATAAAAGATACAACTACTTTACATTTAATACAATAAATGCCTCCAACAAACATATAATATAAATCACTCAAGATCTGCACTACAACTCAAAACATAAATGCGAATGCATCCTTTCAATATATTACATTAATGTCTTATCCTTTCAAATTCAAAATGATTTCAAAATGTGCACTGGTGCATATCCATCTTTCCTCCGCTCTTGCACTTGATTTGCTAGCTTTCTTACGATGCTCCAACATCATACTCCTCTGGCTGAAAAATTCATGAACTCCTGTTCATGAGCTCCTGCACCGTCTGTCCATGTTTCTAGATCTTTGCTTCGCTTTCCCAACTGGCATCCTCAATCAAGTGTCCCTTCCACTTTATCAAATACTCAAAATATGTCTTTTTCTCGGTCTTTTTGCTAACTCTGTGATCAATGACCTTTTCCATATGTGGCTTTTCATCTATAGGAATTTGTCTGACCCATTGAACTTCCTTCTGATGTTCTAATCCCTCTATTTCATCTGTTTTGTAATGATATAGATCTACTACATTGAATATGGGTGATATTCCCACATCATCTGGCATCTCTATTTCATAAGCATTTCCCTTAAATTTCCTTATGATTTTACACGACCCTTTCTTTTTCATATTAAATTTATTATACTTTCCACTTGGGAACATTTCTTTTCTTAGGCGTGCTAAGACTAAGTCTCCCACTTCAAACTGAATTTCTCTTATGTGATGATCTGCTCTACGCTTATTTTCCTGGTTGGAATACTGTAACCACTCTTTGATCTTATTGTGGAGCTCTTGCATCTCTGCTAAAAATTCTTCTACTCCAACACTTCTAAACTCACTCTTCTCTAAGTCTCTCAACTCATACACTCCCCTAGGCTGCATTCCATACATTATCTAGAATGGGCTCTATCCGATGCTTCTGTTAGGTGAATCATTATATTTAAATTATGCTTGTGGTAGAATCTGATCCCACTGACTGTGATGTTCAACTACTAAACTTCTCAACAAGTCCCCTAAAATTTGATTTACTACCTCATTTTTTCCATCTGTCTGAGGGTGATATGTTGAGCTATAGTCCCTAGCTTCTTCCACAGTGTCCTCCATAAATGACCAACAAATTTGGTATCTTTTGTAATGTGTGTTACATCACTGGTTTTCTAACATGGAATGAAATGTGCTATTTTCGAGAATCTGTCGACTACCATGAATATGGAATCACAACTTATCTATTTCCTTGGCAATATTAACACAAAATCCATGCTTATGACGTCCCACAACCTCTCTGGTACTGGAAATGGTTGATATAATACTGTATTTTGTCTCTTCCCCTTTGAGTGCTGGCAAATTCTACATTTGTTGACAAACTTCTTGACATCTGTCCTCATCCCTGGGCAATAATATAGATTTTTCAGATGCGCGAATGTTTTTTCATTGCTGAAATGTCCAGCCAATCCTCCACTATTTTTTTTCTTCAAAATATTCTCTCTCATAGAACTCTTCAGGATACACAACTAATTTCCTTTGAATAATAATCCATCATAGATTAAGTATTCAATATATTGGATTTTGTCTCTCATAACAGGATTCTCACATACTTCATAAGCGTCCCTTAAATCTGAATCATCCTTGTACATATCCTTAAGGCTACCAAAACCTAAGGTCTTCACATGAAACTCCTATAGAATCAAACATTTCCTGCTTAATGCATCAACAACCTTGTTAGCGGTTCCAGAAATGTGATTTATAACAAAAGTAAAGTTTTGCATAAATTCAACCCATTTTTCATGTTTCTGGTTCAATTTTTCCTGTTTGGTTATGAATTGTAAAGCATGGTTGTCGCTATACAAGACAAACTCATTCAGATCCAAGTAATGCCTCCATTTCCTCAGCGCTTGTATGACTGCATAAAACTCTTTATAATACGTGGAATATTTCATCTTGGCATCGTTCAACTTCTCACTGAAGTATGCAATCGGCCTATTGTCTTGGCTTAAGACTGCTCCAACCGCAAATCCACTTGCGTCACATCTCACTTGAAATGTCTTACTAAAATCTGGTAGAACTAGAACTGGTTGTTCGATTATTTTCTCTTTCAACAATTTGAAACTTTTCTTTGCTTCCTCTGTCCAATGAAAATATTTATGTCTTTTTCTTGATTGTGTCCATCATTGGTGTAGAAATTCCACTAAAATTTCTGATGAACTTCCTGTACGAACTGGCTATTCCATGGAAGCTTTTGACTTCAAAGATATTTCTCGGAGATGGCCATTCTTTAATTTTTTTTAACTTCTTTGAATCCATCTTCAACTCATTCAAAGAGATAAAAAAACTGAAATAAATGAGTTCTTTCTTCATGAAAGATGGCTTCCTTATATTTATCAGCAACTTCTCTTACTGCAACCTCCTCATTACTAGAGTTAGGCGTCTCAGATGTTCTTCTTCAGTTTCATTGAATACCAGTATAACATCAAGATACACAATTACAAAGTTCCCAATGAAATATTTTAGGACTTCATTCATTAACCTCATGAAAGTACTTGGTGCATTCGTCAAACCAAATGGCATGACAAGCCATTCATACAACCCTTCATTCATCTTGAATGTTTTCTTCCATTCATCACCTTCACTCATTATAATTTTATGACATCCACTTGTCAAATCAATCTTTGAAAAACCCCTTGCTCCACTCAACCAATCCATCAAGTCATACATACTCGGTAAAGTAAATCTATAACTGATGGTGATTTTGTTTATAGCCCTCGAGTCTTTATACATCCTCCATCCACCATGCTTCTTTGGACTTAACATTGTCGGTATAACACATGGACTCAATCTTTCTCTTATCAACCCCTTGTCCATGAAATCTTGGACTTGCTTCTTAGCCTCTTCATTCTCCTGCGGCGTCAATCTGTACGTTGATTTGTTTGGTAAACCCACTCCTAGTATAAGGTCAATGTGATGTCTTATACTTCTTATGGGAAGAAATGAATAAGGTAAATCATCCACCACTATATCAGTGAAATTTTCTAGTATTTCCTGAATTTCCTTCAGTAGATCATCTATCGAAGTACTGGTAAAAATGACTCTAGGTTTCCTTACCACAAAAAACTGCATGTCTTCTCATTTCCTTACTTCATCAATAAGTTCCTTCCCACTCACGAGAAATATAGTGATGCTTGCTTCTGCTTTCACCTTCTTGTCTTCAATTGGTAGTAACATATGTGTCCTTTCATTATTCTCTAAGGTGTATGTGTTCTTTCTCCCATCATGAACAACATTTATGTCATATTTCCACGGTCTTCCCAACAAAATATGACAGACATCCATGGGAATAACATCACATAAGATCTCATCTCTGTAACCCCCTATCTTAAATTCAACTAAACATTGTTTAGTGACAGTAATGTGATGTCCTTTTTGCAACCACAAGACCTTATATGGGCTCAGATGTGCAAATGTCTCCAATTCCATCTTCTCCACCATTTCTATGGATACTAGATTATTTGTGCTTCCACTATCCATTATCACCTTGCATACCCTATCCTTGGTATTGCAAGAAGTTCTAAACAGATTGTTTCTCTGGACTGGATTCTCTGCCTCTTTCTCTGGCTTCAAAAGAATTTTCCTCATCATTAAAGATTTTCCGCTTTCTAGATCTTTTGCCTCAACATTTGCCTTTGCGCTTATGAAATGTGAGATTCTCCTCCTCCATCTCTTTTTATATCGGGACATTCAAAAGATTTATTTCTGATATTTCCACAAACAAAACATTTTATCTCGCCTCCTCTGCCTCTTCCTCTTTCTCGCAGAAAAGTGTTCTTATCGACATACTGTCGTCCTTGTAAACTTCCTCCCCTTTCTGGGTGATTATGAGTTTTCTTTTCTTCATCTTTGGGCTTCTGTACTCTATCCTAGGAAATTTCTTTTCCTCTTCTATGAATTCTACCTCTACCCCTTTGACCTTTCTTTTGGGCCAATTTTTCTTCTTCTTTTAGAGAAATCTGACAAGGATCTTCCACACTTATGATTGTCACCATGCTCAGCTCATCCTGAATGTCATATCTTAGACCATTCATGTATCTGGCAACCTTTTCATCATCACTTTCACGATGAACTACTCTAATGTTAAGTCAGTAAAACACTTCAGTGTATTCCTTCACTATCATCCCCTTCTGTCTCAAATTATGCATTCTTCAAAACAGGTTAATTTGATAGTCCCTAGGTATAAACTTGGCCTTCATTTTTGATACCATCCTATCTCATATTTTGATTCTTTGCTTGCCCTTGCAACACCTGTCAGCCTACAGTTCATCCCACCATAGTGTTGAATTCCCTTTAAGTCTAGTGACAACATGTTTTACCTTCTTATCTTCTTCGATATCTTCATAATCGAAGTATTTATCCAGAGCTCTAAACCAATCTAGTAACTCCTCAACATCTAAGTTTCCTTCATACATTGGAATGCCTGTTTTTTCTCTGAACCCTATTCTTGTAACAACTCTTAATAGATGTTCTTCTGCAACATCTTCGGCTACAACTTCTTCTTCGGCTCTAGACTCGTTTTCACTTTTGTCTTCAATGACATATCCTGTATCAATAGTTCATCTTTGTGTTGTCTCCATAGAATCTAATCGAGAAAAAAGTTATTGTATTTCCCTTTCTATAGCTAGATTGGGCATTGGTCTGTCTTGACGTCTTCTAGGAGGCATTGTTCAAATCTTCTCTTTACTACATAGATTAAAAATTTGTTCTTTGATAACACCTAATGCAACACCCCTACCTTAACAGGTTATGCTCGACCTCCTGGTCTAAGGATCATTTGTAATATCCCCTTGAGCCGAAATGGCTCTTTGATTCCCAGCTGGAATCTTCACACTTGTAACCATAGGTCCTTCTTAGGAGCTACGCCTATGTGAACAAGTACTAGGTGCGAACTCTTACCCACGTGACCAACCAATGTGACCACAACCTTTATTCAAAAAGGTATTTCATGAATCTCTGTTTCGGGGGTATTGGCGTTATACAACCCCAACACTCCACATCCACGAAACCTCGAAACCCGATGTGGGACCTCTCCCCAAGACTAGATCTGATGGTCCTGTGCCTTCTCTTCAATCGACGACCACAATCACGTCACGACTTTAGGTTTCATGATATCGGGACTACTTATGTAACACCAACCAACTACTCCAACTCCCGACTCCCGAAATGTCGAGATCCGAAATCAAGAAATCAATGACTCTCGTTGATCCAGATCCAACAGATACTATTCCTCCTAGGCTTGTGAGCGTTGAAAGGTTATCAGCCTTATCCTTTCCCCTGATCTACTAGATCCAATGGCTCACAGAGTTTTGGTATTCCTCTCTCCAAGAAATTCCACCGTCCTTTCATATTTTCAATGGCTCCAAGACAAAGGACTTGGCATCAATTATTCTCGGGTCAACCTCTATGAGGTGACTTCAACATTCTTCCTTCCTTCAAGTCCCTCGAAGTATTTATCCCTTTTGATCTTGTCTTCTACTGCAAACTTGAGAATTCCAAGGGTTGTTTGCGCACACTCCTTGTGGCACTCATGATATCTTTTGGTTATCTGACGTCTTCCTCTTCTGTGCACTCCTTGCAACATAAATCCTTCAACCACTCACTCGAGTTGGAAAAATATAAGACTTCAACCTGCCAGTGCACTCCTTGCACAACTCTATGCTATACTCACACTTCTGCTGGTACGAGAAGAACAATATCTCTCCTGAGATCTTCTGAGGTAAAACTCAGAAACCTGTCAATGCACTCTTTGTGGACTTTCATTACACTCATTGCAGGAGTTCTTAGGACGAGAACCAATTGAAACTCATTCTCTCCCTCTCAAAGAATTCATACATTCAACATGAAATCATACTTACACACACAACATTGAAACAAATGCATAACAGAGACCGAAATTAACTGTAAACATACCATTTAATAGATGTAAACAAAATTCATAAAAACCATGAAAGTTGAATCAAAGCTTCCTTATATTAATTCAAGTGCATTTGTACATAGGGTCTATAACATCAACTATATTCTTATACACTCTTCTTCAATCTTTGTTCTTCTATTCTCTTTCTCTATAGCTCTCTAATTCTTACAAATGAGAATAATGATACACCTCAATACATACGAGTGAGATTTCTAGAGTTTTCCCTCCTACACTCTAAGCTATCAAATCGAAATAAAAGATACAACTACTTTACATTTAATACAATAAATGAATCCAACAAATATATGAGAGAAACCGCTCAATATCTCCATTACAACTCAAAACATAAATGTGAATGCATTCTTTCAAGATATTACATTAATGTCTTATCCTTTCAAATTCAAAATGATTTCAAAATATGTGCTAGTGCATATCCAGTTGTCCTCCTATCTTGAGCTTGATTTGTTGGCTTCCTTACGATGCTCCTGCATCAAACAATATGTCTTTATATTTTTCACATGACTCCCACTTCCTCGACTGGTAGTCTTGACACGCTCTGACTGGGTCGCATGCATCATGAATTCCTCAATGGCCAGATGTGCACCTAGCTCAGTCAAATTATGTTCTCCTCCTCCCACCTCCATATTTTTTTTGGGCCTTCCCCTCCTCCTTCGTGTCTGCTTTTGAAAGGGCATGACCTCCAAAATCTCTTCTTCAAGCATAATTTTCTTCTGTTATACCTTTTCTTGAGGCGCTGACATCATTTTTGAGCAAAGGTAGGAACCACCTTTTGAAGCCTCGGAGATGCTCGATGCCAATAAGAAAGAGTCCCAAGCATGTTGGGGCTTGGACTTGGTGCTCCATCTACCTCGCACACCCCGTCCCTTGTTTTGAGGGGATCCCATAGTGCGCCAAAGTATTTTCTTAGATGTCTGCAACTGAATAAAGGACTACGACACAAAGTTTTGCTAGAATTGAACTCACAAAACAAGCACTACTGATGTATAAACTCAATTGATGCGTAGAACCCCCAAATAACTTCTAGAATTTATAGCAGAGAAGGGAAGCAAAACAAAACATGCCAAGAAACACTCATGACTCGCAACGGGATGTCTTGAAGAATGAACGCATCATAGTTTCTCGACGGATACAATCTAGAATGTATGAAACATTACAGATCGAAGTTGCAGAGAATATATGGTACGATCATTCCAATCTCTTTAATCTCCCTAGCTTCCATTATTAGTGAATGATAGTTGACACACTTGGTGATAGGGCTTCTGGAGGAACAACTTTCCTCGACCTGAGGAATTTAACGACTTCCTTATTACGGTATCCAACCTTTTGGGACAGTGTGCACACTTTCGACATACGTTCGACTCTAGCATCCTTTACCAACCCCAAAGGGAAATCAACCATTGTAATGGTTTCGACACTCGTATCTGTCGTACCTAATTTTCCATGCTATGGCGCACGGATGTAACTCATTTGAACCGAAGAGGAGCGACGATGCCGACAAAGACATTATAGGTCATTTAGAAGGGTGACTGGTATCACGTAAGTATTAAACAATCGAGACTAACAAGTTCTACAGGTACGCATCAGATTATTTTTTCTGTTCACATCTTACTATGCTTTGGCTGATAAGTAATTTCTAAACTATTTCAATACCGATTGCAGGAAATATCCTTCCAACTACAGAAAAAATTAAGTTTGTTTTGTAACCTCGCAGAGGAACCTGAAAGAAACATTGAAGAAAAATCGGCAAAGAAATGAAGGATATCAAACTCCCTGAGTTTAGAAGCCCTGACATTTTCATCGACTTGAGAAACATAGTCAAGTCACATACCAGGTGTTGGAGATGCATTTTCCAAGTGGTTGAAATATAACTCTTAAAATCAAAAGTTGTTTTTTAGGCTGTCTTTTACTTCATGATATTTACCCACTAAAATCCTCAGTATCCCGACATGTGAAGGGGCGATGGATGTTATAGTTATAAGTCACTGTCACTTAACCGTTAAGCAATTTTGTCAATTTTATTACCTCGTGCTATCACACTTCAGAAGTTACAAGTTGCATGGTTTTCAAACTCCGATATGCGAAGTCGCGAAACAGTTCCACAAGTTACCTTGGTTAGTGTGATTTCACCACGTTATTGTGATTTCACCACTTGGTGATTTCTCCCTCCAAAAGTCGCATCTTCACGACTCTGATCCATGAAGTCACGATTTCCTTCTTTAGACATGGATTAACTAAAATCTTAGGCAATGTCACGAGTAAAGTCTAAATCGCGCCATCACGATTTCAGGTATTCTGGACTCCAAGACTAGGAATGAAATCATCCGAGATAGTGAATGCCGAAAAGAGGTTTCAAGGGATGAAGGTACAAAATTAAGGGACTTAAGAGAATTAATTAATGCCTTAAAGGACCTTTAACATACGTAGTCTACAAACAAGATTTTTGAATGTTTCCTCATTTCTTTATTATCACAAATCCTTTAACCATTTATGGAATTGATTTGAATATTGATGAGTTAATGGAAAATAAGATCTCGTTTCACAAATAAATCTTTCCATTAAACGACTTGACTGTTTTGTCAGCAAGGACTCACGCAAAGTTGAAAGATCAAAGCAAGGGAGTTTCTTTCATTTTTTCAATTTTGCACGCAGAGCTTTTCCAACAGGATAACTTCTGTCTATATTTACAATTCTTACTAAAGGAGATCTGAGTACAGATTTTTCTATCATGGCTCCATGAAAATCGTCCAAGGCGGCTGCTGATAGTTCAGATTAGGGCTCAGATGTTGTTTCCGATACTTCACCCTAAAGTATTAATACTGTCAAAACCTGGACATACATCTCCGACATTCTTCAGTCCGAATCGTGAATTGTTCAGATGATTCCGGGAATAATGAGAAGGATGATTTGGCCACCAAATACAAAATATTCATTCAATCAGAGATGCACAAAATAGCAGCAAGGATACGAATCCTTCCCTATTATGATATGATCATATGGGTGCTAGACCATGCGGATATCCTGACCAAGACTATTATTAGCAAACAGAAGGTGATGATTGGGACTTTTAGGCCGGAACATTTGCAGGCAATGTATCAGCTATCAACCACACCAAAATTCACATACAATGTCAAGTTTCTGGAAGGTTTCAAGGGGAAGGAATGCGAGCAATATGGAATAAACTTGTCCGATCTGATCAAGGATTGGGTTTCGCACCCCACAAAATTCAAAGCAGATTCTAATGGAATTTATTCAATCTCCTCCTTAGAGCCACCATTCAGGTATATAGCAATGATGTCCTGTAGGTTGTATGGGAGGGAGGACACCACACACTTGTCCCTCCCATGCGTGCCTATGATTCATACAGTCGCTAAAGGTTTTTCTTTCAACTAGGCCAAACTATTGTCAGACAGTCTAACCAGTCGAATTACTGAATATCGAGCACAAAAGGCGAGTGAGAAAGCATAATCATTTTTCATGTCCACCTACGTCATGGATGCTATTTGTTTCATGACGCCTTTCCCTCTAATGATCTGGAGCTGGACTCCATCTAATGCTAAGCCTATTCATGTCTATCACTCGAAACTTTGGGAGGATAAGGCCATAGAATTCATATATGAGATTTTCAACTGGGTAATGGTACTGATGCATGTCTCCATATTCGGTAACCCACCTCCCAGGATTTTAGATATCATCGCAGCCAACTTGAGTAGTGTGGCTAACTGGTATGCAGAAGAAGCGTTTTCATACATCAGGGTTTTCGGTGCCTATGTTCCCCCATATTGTCTACCACTATTCGTGTCGGATAAGATGGTATCTCAAAAAATCGCCAGGAAAATCATGCTCGGTGGCATAAGCAAAGAGATCAAAGGTTTTTTGAAGAAGGTATAGCCGCCCTTCCCCATTCATTTTAATACATATTATTTATTAGATTTCAGACACACCAAAGCTGATGCTACGACCTTGGAGGAATTTAAATTTTTCAACATCGAATTTAAGAAATAGGACCCACATTAGGTCGTGAGTAATCACATGGAAAATTGTGGCCTAAAAATATACAAACATGAGCATTCACCTCATGAAAACATCTTTTGAGGTACGAGATCCTATGCCGAAGTCTTAAGTTAGATTCAAGCCCTTTCGCCCAGGGATATGGCCGATCTCTTCAAATTTCAGGAACACCGACGGAGTTTCCTTCCCCCGGTTTTATAGGGTGAGAACCCATAGACTACATATATACAGCAAACGAAAGCCAAGGACTCAAAAGATTCAGGTCCTAACTAGGAGGAAAATCAAGAAAATACAGAGGAAATTGGGAACCTAGATTAGGAAGCCGAGATCCCCAACCCAGATAAAGGAAGCCCAGAAGCAGTTGTACCAGGTGAGTTAGTTCAGAGCCAAGAAGAAATATTCCCACAAAGGGTAAGTGTCACGCCATCACCCACATCAAGCAAGCCAGAAACAATTGTTATCCTAGAGAAATGATCCAAGGAAATCGACAGTCCCATTGATTTTATCACTCCACTACAGTTCACAAAGGGGACCCCTGACACATGATGGATTTTTGGCGAAGAACTAACGCCCATTACTGTAGAAGAGTTTCCTTTGAATGAATTTTTCTTTGATAAGAAGAGAAAGGTCATCATGAAGCAAGAGATTTACCGAGAAGCGGACATAGTAGCCAAAAAATTCAAAATCCTAGCCGATGGGAAGGCCATGAAAAAGGAGGAATTCGCCACTCAGATAGTAGGGACATTGGAGTCTTTTGCTACAACCAATCAATATTCCATCAGATCTATAAAAGAATAGTTAAAGCAGAAGAACCGCTTGATCAGTAAATTGGAGGCTAAGATAGCTACAACAGAGGAAAATGCTAGAGATCAGGTGAACACAGGTCTAGAGCAAGCCAAAGCAGTCGATCAAAAGTAAATCGAGCAACACAGATCTGATCTCAATCAAATACATCAGTCGACCTAGACCAGCCAACCACAGGTAAGCCAACAAGAAGAACTAATAAGGTAGTTATAGGTAAATTTGAATTCTGTCGAGAGCCAGGTTATAGATATCGGGATATTCCAATCCCAATCCATTAAGAGCCGAAAGAGAGTTTCAGTAGCTCAACAAGATTTACTTGCTAAAGTGGAAGCCATCCAAAATCATTTCCAGACCATTGACCAAGTGTTGAAAGAAATTTCTTTGAGAGAAAGAGAAGCTGGGGAGGCTCGAGTCGCTTTTCGAGAAGATTTTATAGCCATGACAAAAAAATAAGTGGTCAATAGTTCCAAACTTTCCATCCCAGAGAAAACTAGAGGAAATATCTTGCTGAAGGCCTAGGAGCATAATATATCAAAAAACAAAGAACGAGCTAAAGAAATGAGAAACTCTTGTGAAGAAAATTTCAGCTTGATAAATGAAATTTTGTTAGATCTCGATAGGGAAAGAACCATTGGGACACTGGTCCAGATCGATATGGCCAAGCACCTGCTCGATATCAAGGAGAATGAGGAAAAAGAGCAGGCTAAAATATCACAGATAACAGATTGATATTGTCCAAGTGGATAAATGGTTAATAAAACCAAGTGTATAGTTATGTTCTATCATCACTGAAGACCGACAAGTAGGAGAAAGGTTTCCACAGTTAGCGAAGGATTGTTACACTTTTGAGGCAAACAACCAAATAGAGCCTTCAAAGTTGATAGCCCAATTGATCGAAAAGTGTGTCAATTGCATTGGGCAGACGAAAGGGCAGGTGTCTGGTGTCAAATGATGACAAGTGTTATTTTGTTCCATTTCTAGAGAAAGAAGAGTAAAGGAAGGAAGGTGCTATGCCCGCATGAAGAAGGATAAAGACAAAGAAGTGAAACGCTTAAATTTCCCATTTTGTAACCGAAAACTTCTAGAATGATTGAAATTCAAATGTTTGGAAGTTTGTATAAATATGCATTTTGAAGTGAGAACAATGGATTTTATTTTTTCTTAGCCGATTGTAATAGAGACATTTTCCTTTTATAAAAACCAATCTAAATATTCCTGATTCCGTGAAGACTAAGTTATGAGTTTTCTTTTCTTTGTTATCTTATATTAAATTTCATTTCGCATATATATATCTCTGATCAATGCTTAGCTGTAATTTAGTACAACTTATACTATGGTGACCAACTATTTAGTCGTCTAATCATTTGTAGTTTTCCCTCTGTATCGGCTATCAATAGGTACAAGACCTGTGAACTTTTTAGATCTATATATTTTATGCTTCGTCTGATTTCTTCGTGTCTTTTTCTTATTCTATTTACAGGGTGAGACTCTCCCTTGATGGGAGCCTCACATTGTCGACAAATTAAGGTTTTGTCAAATTTTATACATGATTCTTTAAAAATTTAACTCGGTTACGGGAGAAGGCCTTTGGTCTGTGTTCTACCTTTAACATCCGATTTGAAAATTCTCTTATATACGGTCAAAAAATTGAAGTAGCAGTTTAAACCTTGAACTTTCTTTTCAATTTTTGTTTCTCCGTGACTTTGCCCATTGCAAGACAACACAACATCAAACCTAGACTATCGGATCAAACCAGCATCACTTTGAACCTTTTTGACACCATACTTAAAATTTCCATCACCCGGGTAGAACTTGAACGTTCATGGGCCATAATTGAACGGGATATAAGCATCCAGGAACATTTGGAAGTGAGACAAAGACAACTTAGAAATCAGGCTTAGATTCCTTTCCCGAAGGTTGATTCTTCCCCCTTTTATCTTTTACTCACTTTCAGATGCCTAGACCCTATACTTTATAGCCTTAAGTACAGACTCTAGAAAAACATATTTTTTGACGTTGTTGCCGGGGATCGAAGTTATGAAACCTTTTCCTTGGGAGAACGACTTTTTTTCATGTTTCTACCCTTTGATAGTGAACAAAGAGTGAACACATTCTAAAGACTATTTTTTATCATTCACTTGGTGACTCCATGTTTAAGTAATCCGGAATCCGGTTGAAGGAACACTAGACAAAACCCAGATGGTAAACAGACCACGCCCATTTCCGATCCTGAAAAAATACTAAAAACAAGAGGTTCCCTTAAGAAAACCACTACAGCCTACCAGCTTAGGTACACATGACCCAAGGCTAAGATTTCTTTTGAACCTCTAACTTAGCATGAATCCCCCCCTAAAACCCTCAACCCAACTTTATCTCTCCCTGAAGTTAAAAATGAAATTCATCCAATGACTTCTGGCATACATGAAGGTGAAAATCCATCAGTAAATTTAACAACAATAGATATCCCGTCGACTCTAGAGTTAGATTTTCCCGACCTTGCAGAGTCTCGAAGAGTATACCATATACTCATATTCCATGCCCGCGGGTTCCCCTAACTATATCTCTTGCAAATATGAGGAACCAAGTCCTCACATCCCTTTTCCCCCTTCTTCAGTTTTCTCGTCTCTCAAAGAAGCTAAATATTTTCTTTTAGTGTTCCATAACCCTCTGTATAACACACCGTTTTCCTATCCAATAGTATCGATGGAGGCCTTCTGAGGGGGAGGTGGAGGGGTTTTAGGAGGAGGAGGTGGAGGGGCTCTAGGAGGAGGAGGGGGGGGGGGGGGGAAAGGGCTGCCCCCGCCTCCCATTGTTTTCACTAAAGTAGCTTCCAGATATGCACCTCTAGTCCTACCTATCCCTCTTCACAACCTTCCTGAAAACTACATGAAAAAATTACCTAAATTTACAGGGGAAGGGGACCTGACCGCGACCGAGCATATAAATTTCTTTGATCAGTTTGCAGATATCCTAGGTCTCGAACACAAAGACATATATTTGAGGTTATTTGTTCATACTTTCGAAGGACAGGTACAAACTTGGTTTCGAAGTCTACCCACAGGTTCGATATTATCTTATGATGCCCTAGGAGACCCTTTTCTTAGACAATGGGGTGAAAGAAAAGACCATTTGTATTATTTGACTGAGTTCAGGTCTTTAAAGAAAAAAAATCAGAAACTGTTATGGAATTCATTCAAAGGTTTAACAAGTTATATAATAAAATCCTAGTCGAAGTTAATCCATCCCAACCTGCAGCCAAGGTAACCTTTACGGGAGCCTTTGAACCCGATTTCGCACTTCTGTTGAGAGAAAGGAGAGGGGCTACCCTGACCCAAATGCAAGATGATTCCATAGAGATCGAATCTAACATGATGGCTTTTGGCAAATTAAAAACAAAAGTAGAAATGGGAAAATGTGAAATGAAACGTTTTAGGGAGCAAGCGAGACCCTCAGGGCCTAGTAGATCCTCAAATGATAAAATGGATGATATGGCTAGGATAATTAAAGAGTTATCAAATAAGATTTCCATAATGGAGCTAGATCAATCCAAGGTAGATCCATTCGTTAAGAGGGAATTCAGAAGAAACCCCAACCCTCAAAATAAACAAAGACATATTAAAAATGAAGACCAGGAAATTTAAACTCCTTTAAAAAATGAAAATTTTATAGGAGGAAACAAACAGCAAGATTTCGAGGATCTGGAAGAAGACGTAAACAATTTGGGTGATGACTACACACAACCTCATTTAACTAAAGAATGTTACGAGAAGTCCTTGAACTCAAATCAACCATCAAATAAAGATGATGACATAAACAACACTGATGTTTCTGTCTATCAAGAAATGACTGATTCTATAATTGATGAGGTCCAACATAAGTACAACCTGAGGCCTAAAAAAAAACCTGTGTCAACTCCTCAACCCAAAAAAATTCTCCCTAGAGGTAAAATATACGAGCTTGCCCCAAAAGAGATCGAGATACCTAATATCAAAATAAAAGGGCTAGATTCGTAGAATCTCAAAGTAAAGGAGGCTGAGACCCAAGCAAAAAAAACCAAGACATATGAAACACATATACCAGTAAATAAACTCACGGAAAATAAATCATCACAAACAAATAAGTTAGAAAAGAAGGAGTCTAAGGTTTCAACCAGAGAAATAGACAAAGGTGGGGGAGATTTCAGCCTTGAAAATGAGATAAATAAGATCAAAATACCAATCCCTCTGGTTGAATTAGCAAAGAATCTTGTGTATCGAAAGCAGATAACCAAAATGATAGGTTTTTCGGATCTATAAAGTCACTCTAACGTGATAAACTTGGAAGATGATAAGCCTAATATCACTTTTTCTCCACATTTCGAGGGTACCAAAGACACTATCGCTCCCTTCTATATTACCCTGAATGTGCATGATTGATTGTTGCATAACTGCATGCTAGACTCTGGAGCCTCACATAATGTGATGCCCAAGTCTATTATGGACAGACTAGGACTCAAGATCACCAGGCCTTATGGATATCTCTACTCTTTCAATTCAAGGAGAGTTAAGTGCATGGGTATGGTAAGAGATGTAGTACTCACTCTTGCATAGGTTACGGTGAAAAGCGTCCTGATGGATGTAGTTATCGCCGATATACCTCCTAAGTATGGCTTTCTACTATATAGGTCATGGGGAGACAAACTTGGGGGGTCTCTTCAACTAAACATGACCTATGCCACAATTCTTATGTTTGGTGGACAATTTACTCGGCTATACAAGGAAACGAGGCTAGCATACACAGTAAGTGACCCACAGAATCCTAACAATTATCATGTTTATGTTGTCGATCAAGATATAGGGAATTTTATTTTGTCCTTTGATGATGGTGTAAATAGTTGTATAGAAGAGAATTACATAGATAAAAATGAATCAGGAAAGATAGACGAAAATATGTATAGCATTTGGAAAATGTTTTCCGACGGCACCTTGTCATATGAAGGATCAAGTGCAGGAGTACTGTTTGTAGCACCTGAAAATGAATTTGTTATTCCTTTCTCTTACAGGTTTTAGTGGGATATAGACTACACCAATAATGTATGTGAGTATGAGGCTCTAGTCTTAGGGTTGGAAGCTGCCAGGAAGTTGAACATAAAGAACTTGGAAGTATACATAGACGCATAGTTGATGGTGAAACAGATAAATCAGAAATACCAGGCCAAACACCCAAGATTGATATCTTACAGGAATTTCTCCTGGGATTTAATAGAAAATTTCTTCTCGTCGGTAAATGTTCATTTCATCCCATGCGCTGTAAACCTGCAAGCTGATTCATTAGCCAAAGAAGCCTCAATGTTTCCCCCCCTACAGATTTCAAACTAAGGTACCACATAAAGGTGAGGAACAAACCTTCCATACCAAAAAACATCCAACATTGGCAAGTGTTTGAGGATGACGAACAAATCAGGAAGTTCCTTGAAATGGTGGATGACTTCGCCGAAACTCACATTAACCAAGAAAACCAAAACGACCACACATGGATCATGTAAGAGCGAGAGGATCCTTAAGGGTTCCAGGAAAAGATCGCTAATCATCGCATGTTGGTTTTAAAGAACAATCATATTCCAAAGGGACTAATCCCTCTAGAGAGACTGTTCGATCAAAATGATATGCCCTTAAAATCTACTTTGCAACCCCAACTAGAAGAAATTGAAGACTACGACATAGGGACCAAAGAGGAGCCTAGGATAGTAAAAATATCAAAGTATCTCCCTCCTGAGACAAAAAGTAAATATGTTGATCTACTTAAGAAGTATAAAGATATTTTCTCTTGGTTGTACGAAGAGATGAGAACCTATGACACCACTGTGATTGAACACAAGATACCCCTAAGTCCTGGCGTCAAACCTTTTAGAAAAAAACTTAGACAAATCAAACCTATTTTATTTCCCATGGTCGAAAGGGAATTCAAAAATCTCTTAGACGCAAAAATAATCGTACCACTAAGATACCCCAACTGGGTAGCAAACCTGGTCCCAGTTAGAAAGAAAAGTGGGGAGATCAGACTGTGTGTTGATTTTAGAAATCTAAATAAGTCCTCCCTCAAAGAAATTTACCCTCTACCCAAAATGGATCACATTTTAGAAAAAGTGGTTGGGGCAAATAGGATGTCAATAATTGAAATGTTTTCCGGGTACAATCAAATTTATTTCAACGAGCATGATAAAGAAAAATCAGCCTTCACCACCCCTTGGGGTACATTTATGTATGAAAAGATTCATTTTGGTTTAATGAATGCAGGTGCTACTTTCCAACATGCTATGGATATCACTTTCATTGGAAAAAGGGACAAATTCATGGTTATCTGTCTTGATGATCTGATCGTTTTTTCTAAATCTGATGAAGATCATCTGATACATCGCAAGCGGATGTTTGAGAAATTTCGTAGGTTTGGTTTTTCCTTAAACCCCATAAAGTATCACTTTGCTATGCAAGAAGGTAAACTCTTGGGCCATATTGTGTTTCGAGATGGAATTAAAATTGATCCTAAGAGTGTTGAAGCTATAGACACCATAAATATCCATAGGAATGTAAAAGAGATTCAGTCATTCTTAGGGGAGATTTATCCCAAACTTTGCTGAAATCGTGAAGTTGATCAAAGATATGCTAAAGAAGAACAATGAAGTGAAATGGATAGCAGAAGCTAAAGCATCATTTGCATGCATCAAGAAGGTTATAAGAAAGGAACCCGTACTGGCAAGCCCTGATTATCTAAAAGATTTTATGATTTTCTCGTTCGCCTCCGAACACACACTTGCCACGGTACTCCTCCAGAAAAATGAAGAAGGTTTTGAGCAACCAATAGCATTTTCTAGTAAAAGTCTTAGAGACGTTGAACTCAGATACGATATAATGGAAAAGAAAGCATATTCTATGGTGAAGGTGTTAAAGGATTTCAAAACCTACGTGTTACATTCCAAGGTAATTGTGTATGTACCCACCAGTTTCGTAAAAGACATTTTGGTTCAGTCCGACAATGATGGGAAAAGGGGACGATGGCTTGCTAAAATTCAAGAATTTGACCTGGAGATAAAACCGATGAGACTAGTAAAAGGACAAGGTTTGGCTAAGCTCTTAGCTGAAAAAAATTTCAGAGCCCTCAAAATAAATGGCCTACAGGGATGTGAAGAGTGTGTGGACATGAACGAGCTCGATGAAATAATAACTGCAATCAGAATCGAAGAGAAGTTTGCCTCATCAAATTGGTATTAATACATAGTGTCCTACCTGCTGACCTTGAAATGCCCAAGTGACTTATCCCCATCTAAAGCCAGGATGTTAAAGCTGCATGTGGTGAAGTACTGTATATCCGAAAGCCAATTGTATTGGAAATAACCACTAGGCTTCCTGTTGGTTTGTTTAGTTGAATCAGAAACAGAGAAGGTCATAAACAAATTTCATGAAGGAGTGTGCAGAGGACATCACGCCTGGAGGGCACCAACTTATAAGATCCTAAGGGCAGGATATTATTGGCCCAAACTATTCTCAGACATCAACACCAAAGTTAGATCCTATAACCCTTGTCAATTGTTCGTAGGCAAGCACAAAGTCCCAGCGCTACCGTTGGTTTTGGTCAAAACGGAAGCCCCTTTTCAACAATGGGGACTAGATTTTATAAGCAAAATTAACCCTCATTCCAGTGCTCAACATAAATGGATCCTGACTACTACATATTACTTCACCAAATGGGTGGAGGCTATTCCAACTAGAAATGCAACAAATTCGGTGGTAATGGACTTCATAGAGGAGAACATTTTGTCTAGATTCGGTTGCCCCCGAAATATAGTCATAGATAATGCCCATGCATTTAAATCTATGGCTATGGTCAGCTTTTTCCAAAAGTACAATATTGTACTCGGTCATTCCACGACATATTTCCCCCAAGGAAATGGGCTATCTGAGTCTTCAAGCAAGAGTCTAATCACTATAATTAAGAAAGTGTTGAGAGAAAACAAAAAATATTGGCATGTGCATTTGAAATATGATTTGTGGGTGAATTGGATAGGTACAAAAAAATCTATCGGCACTTCTCCTTTCCAAATGGTATATGGGACTGACGTAGTATTACCTATAAATCTAGTGCTTCTCATAATGAAACTTTGGCAAGATGAGTAAGAAGAACCAAATCATGTCACAAGAAGAATAAACCAACTGATTGAAGTTCAACAACACAGGGCCGAAGTGGACGAAAGGCTGCAGAAATACCAGGACAACATGAAAGCATTGTTCAATCGTAAGGCCAAGGAAAAAGATTTTCTCCCCAGTGATTTGGTTTTGAAATGGGATGCTAGGAAGAAAGACTCGGAAAAACATGGTAAATTTGATCATATCTGGTATGGACCGTTCAAAGTCACAACTCCTGAAGGGAAAAATTCGTTTCTATTAGAGAATTTGGACGGTAAAATCCTCAACGCCTCTGTCAATGGGCGTTATTTAAAGCAATATATGCAATAAATGGTTTCCAAAATTTCCATTGTATATATCGGTTTGTGTTTTCTTTTTAATTCATAATTTTTCTTTGGTAAGTCCACTTTCATCACAAATAAAATAGGTCAGTGTTTTTCTAGAAGTAGGGATACAAAATTTTCGAAATTTTCAATGCATTCAATTCCTTTATAGCCCTGATACTCTTCATGTTTCTCCCTTACAGGATCTCATCTTGGAGCCCAAACGAGAAAAAGTAATAAACAGATGGTCATATATCAAAGAATCAATTCGCCGAAAATAGGTGATAAATTTTTTTTTCCATTATTTTAGAAGAGAATGAAATTATAAGGCAAAGGTACGAGTTCCAGAGATGTCTGTATTTCAAACGAATGTCACTAAAGTGCCATGACAGTCTCATAAGTATGATTTTTTCGCTTGATATGTCATTAAAAGAATGACTTCTTACTCCAGGTCCTAAAAGTTTCACCTAGATAATATAAGAGGTAATTAAAATAAGCAGAGGGAGTAAAGCATCTCCGAGAAAGGGTTCCATGAGTTGGGTTTAATCCATGACCTCTGTATCTCCAATTCTAGACCATTCTCATGTTGGAAAACTGAGAGGGGGGGGGGTGAATTATTTGTTACCGTGCTTAAACAATTATGCTTATTTTAAAATCTTTACAAGGCACTCAATGACAATCACATTAATGTAGGGAAGTAAGTAATAGAACATTCAACATCAGTCACACATATGAGATACACATATACAAATGTTTTCTGAGGAAACCCATAAAGGGTAAAACCCTCTTCTTCTTTATATGATAATTATTCTTTGCATTCTTTACATTATCATACATATGAGCTCCAACTCATTGTGAGGCTACAACCTCTGTTTTGCAAGATGCAACTTGCTAAGAGAACCAACTCTATGTTTTCTCTAGCACCTACTAGAAATAAGCACCAACTCCCTGGTTTCTCTAGCACCAACTAGAAGGAAGAACCAACTCCCTGGTTTCTCTAACACCAACTAGAAGGAAGCACCAACTCCCCAAGTGTTCCAGCACCAACTGGATGGAAGCACCAACTTCCAGTCACACAGGAACCAACCTGTATAATAGAGAACAACAATTCTCCCTTGCACCACCCTGCCACCCTTGTTTTTCTGGTTGCAACCAGATGGAAGCTACAACTCCTTATGTTCAACCACCCACTTGAACCTCTGAGGACAAAATTCCTTCCTAGCACCTCCCAACCACCCAGAAATATAAATCTTTGCAAATGAAACTTATTACAGTGATATAATGTTCATCAATGGCTTACCAGTCTCATCACTGTTCTGCCACACTGCCTTGATCTGTCTGCGTCAGTGTCTTCCTGCACACATCCTTGCCCTTTATGTTCTTCTACCTTTTATGTTCTGTGCATCATTTCCCTTCAATGCGCCATTCCTATTCTATGCATTTCTACTGCTGCTCTCTACCTCCTTCTTCACACGTCAATCGCCCTCAACAACAACTCCCATCTCTTCTTTGTTCTGCATTCTTATAGTCTCTATGCTCCTTGTGCATGTAATATGCGCACACCTCCTGCATGTTCTCACCACTCCAATGTACTCCTTGTCAAGGTGTTCACTGCCACTCCACCATACCACCGCTTTCCTACCTCAAGCATCAACTCCTCTCTCTTTTCTACATGTCCTCCTCACGTCAAGTGCTTTGCCTGATCATCATTGCAACTCTTCATCTTCTCTGGTGGTTCAACCCACACGTCCCAGTTAGGATATCTGGCAGTTGAGACTCTTCATCTTCTCCATCATAGTCGATCTCATTCTCTCTGTTGCAGTTACAGGCTTCAACACTCTTCCATCTGTCAATCACCTCTAAGAACAGTCTTCATTCCAATGGAAGATGCCTCAAGCCTCTTCATCTTCTCTAGCGATCACACTGAGGCCTCTTTGATTCCTCTGGTAGAAACCATAAGTCGTTTCTAGTAGTTACACTTTGAAGTGAAACAATAGCCCTCCGATCATATTCAAAATCACCTACATCGTTGGATTGACTCCATAGGGTCTTGTGTTTATTTCTCCATTTCGAACTTCGGCATTTCAGGATTCCCTTGGTGAATATTTCTTTACATTGCATTTTCTGATTCCTAAAACTTCGAAATGGAGCTTGGTTGCACTAGCTACTTCCTCGAGCCTTCATCTATGTGACCATCGCCAGTGACCAGGCACTTAACCATAAAGCACTTTCACGATTTCTCATTTCGTCACTTCAGTGTTCATGTGGTGAAGATTTCTTTATGCTTCATGTTGCAGTCCCCTAAACTACGAAATGGAGCTTGACACTTTGATATATTCTCTACAAATCTTTGATAATGTGACCACCAAGATATGAACACTCTCCAATCAAACAAGCACTTCGATCTCCAGATCAATAGTCTACGATCCGTGGTGATCGGATGACTATCCTCTACCCCGGGACTTCAGCCTTCAGTACTTTAGGGGAGTGATGAAGCTAAAACTCCCGAAGAAAAAAATCCTGGAGTGAGGTCACTCTTGCATCACTCGATGACGTGTTGTGACCCGAGTGGCTACCACATGTCACTTAGAATTGTGATTTCCAGTGACTTGAAATGCCAAATCAACTTGACACTTGTCGTTGTCTGATCGTGCCACGTGTCAATACTAACATAGTCTTTCACCTATCCTTTCTGATGTGGTCTACCTTATTCACCTCTTGGATCTAACGACCCAGATCACTTCGCGATTTTTCATATTACGATTTCGGCATTCTTGTTGTGAATGTTCTCGACATCTCCAAGTCCTGGTCTGCGAAACTATGAAATGGAGTCAGATCACTTTTTGGCTTTTCACACTTTGCAACTTCAGGACTCCTGTGATGAGGAATCTCGACACTTGACTCCTCCAACTCCCAGTATCTGAAACTCTGAAATGGAGTCAGATCAATGATCTAGATCAAACCTAGATCTGATGACTAAGATTATTTCATGATTTTGCATGTCGCGAGTTCGAGAGGTTAGGGAACCCCATTCCTTTGACTTTCTAGTCAGTGAAAGGATGATCTTTTGCCATGTATCCTTCTTGGATCGACGATCCAGTTTTTTCCTCGATCCGACAGTTGAGATTATATCGCAGTTTTTCATATCGCGATTTCATATTTTGTAACTTCGGGACTCTTGTAGTGAGATTTCTTGATATCTCCAACTCACAGTATCTGAAATCCCAGTATCCGAAACTCCGATATGGAGTCAGAACAACACTTAGAACTTGCCATTCGATCATTGTTATGTTGCTGGTCTTCCTTGCCTACATGTTTTCCATCAAATGAATAAGCACACTCATGCACTTTGCGTGCACCTCTGCACTATCTCTTCTGGTCTTCACGAGTTTGCTCTACTACGTCTCCAAAAAATACTTCTAGTGCCCTCCTGACACATTATACCTGTACTCAAGCCATCATCTCTACTATACTTTCCATCAATGACAAGCATACGTTCCCTGTAAAACATTCCAACAATCTCCCCCTTTGGCATTGATGGCAACAAAGGCACCCAGACCTGTTCTTTTCTCCCCATTTGACATCAATTTCAAAGAAAACATGCTCCCCCTGAGCTGTTACAGTATTTTTCAGAGGTATCAAATATTCAATCAATACAAAATCCCCCTAACAGGATGGACTCTCTTAGGTGTGAGACGGGATGACACCCAACGTTTATCGGAGATATTCAAATGGTGTCTTGGCTAGGGTTTTAGTAAAGATGTATGCAATTTGTTCTGTGGTTGGAATGTAATGGACCTGAACAATATGATTGGTGACCCAATCTCTCAGAAAATGGTATTTTGTGGGAATATGCTTGGTCTTGGAGTGGAATACAAGATTCTTGGACACAGTGATGGCACTAGTGTTATCACAATGAATTGGGATCAATGTAACATATTTTACCTCCAATTCTGCAAGTGTCTGAATCATCCATAATACCCGAGTGCAACATGTAGCAGCAACAATGTACTCTGCCTCTGTAGTTGATAAATAAATGGAACCTTTCTTTTTACTCAACCATGCTACTAGAGAATCTCCTAATAAGAACGCACCTCCACTCGTGCTTTTCCTTTCATCCATGCAGTTAGCCCAATCAACATCTGAGTAGACTGATAATTGAAAATTCGAATTCTTAGGATACCATAGGCCATAGTTCATTGTTTCTTTCAAATATCTGAATATCCTTTTGATAGCTAGAAAATGACTCTGTTTAGGTGCAGACTGATATCTTCCTACCATTCCAACAACATGCATTATGTCTGGACAAGATGTTGTGATGTATAGAAGACTGCCTATCATTGACCTATATGAACTTTGATCAACATTAGGTGAGTCATCATCCTTGCTTAATTTGCATCCAGTAACCATAGGTGTGCCCACAGGTTTAGAATCTTCCATTTGAAACCTTTTCAACATTTCTCTTAGATA
>ML777988.1:263954-278516 GCA_009831015.1 Picea engelmannii | reverse complement strand
TGAGTAATTTGCAGACCAAGAAAAAATGATAGTTCACCTATCATAGACATTTTAAACTCAGGCTCCATGGTAGAAGCAAACCATTGTTCCAATGAATCCTTATTACATCCCAAGATGATGTCATCTACATAGACCAACAGGATGAGAAAATCGTTATCCTCTGTTTTGATATATATATTGTTGTCAACTGTTCCTCCCTTGAACCCTTTGTCTTTGAGATACATATCTAGTATGTGATACCAGGCACGAGAGGCTTGTTTTAACCCATATAAATATTTCTTCATCTTGCATACTAAGTCAGGGTTATCAGACATTTTGAAACCCTTTGGTTTTTCCATATAGACTTCTTCACTTAAATCTCCATTTAGAAACGATGACTTGACATCCATTTGATAGAGTTTAAACCTTTTATGACAAGCATAGGCAAGAAATATTCTGATAGCTTCTAATATTGCTACAGGCGCAAATGTTTCATCAAAATCCAGTCCTTCTATTTGAGCATACCCTTTATAGACCAATCTTTCTTTGTTCCTGACAACTTGTCCCTGCTCATTCAACTTATTCTTAAAGATCCATTTAGAACCAATGATATTTTTACCTTCAAGTCTATGAACCATGTCCCACATATTGGTTTTCTCAATCTGATCAAGTTCATCATTCATTTCTTTAACCCAGTGGTCATATTTTCTATCTTCATTAAAATTATTGGGTTCCATCATGGATATGAAAGCTATATGTGATTTTTTCAGTGTTTTTGATTATCCTTCTCCTCGTTTGTACACCTTTGTCTTTTTCACCAATTATCTGACTTGCAGGATGATTCTTTTGAGTGATTCTGGAGGAGGAATTTGAAGTTGTCTGTTGATTTGAGTCTGTCTGAGTATCTCTGTCTTCACTGATTCAGAGTCTTCGATTTCTGATTCTTAGACATGTTCATCTCATCTTTAGCTATGTCCTCTGCAGAAGACTCATTACTGTACACCTCTCTTGCTGGGATTCCTTCATCAACTTTTATGTCAATACACTCAACCATTTTATGTAGCCTCTTATTATAGAATCTGTATCCTTTACTATTTGTAGCATACCCTAAGAAGATACCTTCATCATCCCTATCATCATATTTTCCAAGGTTTTCATCATTATTCTTTATGTAACATTTACTCCCAAATACTTTGAAGTGTTTGATTGAAGTAGGTATCCCAGACCACAGTTCATAAGGTGTCTTGTCACTTTGTGGTCTAAGGTGGGATTTGTTAAGAACATGGACTACTGTGTGTATTGCTTCTACCCAGTAAGTTTGACCAATGTTCTTCTCATTCATCATTGACCTGGCCATTTTTTGCACTGTTTTGTTTTGCCTCTCAACCACTCCATTTTGTTGTGGAGTTCTTGGGATTGTGTATTCTCTCTTGATCCCATGATTATCATAGAATTCCTTGAAATCACTTGACATAAAGTCTCCTCCTCTGTCTGATCTTACTTCCTTTAACCTCTTGCATGTTTGAGTCTCATTTAAAGCCTTAAATATTTTAAATTTCTCAAATGCTTCATCTTTTTCCTTGAGAAAGGAAACCCAAGTAAGTCTGGAGTAATCATCAATAATCAACATGAAGTAGTTTTCTTTCCCTGTGCCTTCCTGTCTTGATGGTCCACATAAATCCATATGAACTATTTGGAGTGGTTTCTCTGTTGAAGTAGAGCTCTTGGACTTAAACTATGTCCTGGTTAGCTTTTCTGCTTGGTAGGGTTTACACATAGAATCTTGGGGCTTTGATATTTTCAGAAGATCTTTTACTGCCTCGAGATTTTTGAGCTTGATTAAGTGGTCAAAGTTTAGATGTCTGAGTCTCCTATGCCATAACTAGATTTCATCATACTTTCTTAAGTGGCATTCTTATTTTTCTTCTTTTAACACATAGACATTGTTTTCTGTTCTTATCCCTTTTGCAACTAGCTATCCTGAATTCACTGATTTTATTCTACAGTATTTAGAGGTAAAAATGACTTCACATCCTCGGTCACAGACTTGAATGACACTAATAATATTATGTTTCAGACCTTCTACAAACAACACATCTTGAGCTTTCCCTTTTCCATTACTCAAACTTACCATTCCTTTACCTTTTATTTTTCCTAGTGCATCATTTCCAAAAGTTACATTCCTCGATTTGCTTTCACTTAGAGTTAGAAACTTACTTTTGTCTCCAGTCATATGTTTGGAACATCCACTGTGAATATACCATGGATTATTTTGTCTTTGGGTTGATAACACTTTTCCACACTTGTTGTCTACTTTCTTCTTCCAAACCTTGACATTTTCAGCAGTGGAGATAAAATTTGTCTTGTAATTCCTTAAGCGACAATCTGTAGCTTTATGTCCATAGTTATGACAGATGTAACATTTTGGTTCACTAAATAGAAGATCATAGTGATTGTTATGCTCATAACTATTGTTATGTTTAACCCACATCCTTTTCCTAGCCATCGCATGATTTATAGTCTGAGGTTGTTTGTTTCTTGGTTGTCTCGATATTTGTTGTGGAAGATGGTTATTCGTTGAATATCTTGATTGTTCATATCTAAATCTTAAAGAACAGTTTATATCTTTGTGACCAAAATTAGAGAAGAAAAAAAAATAACCATAGAAAAAGCCTTTGTACCTTGGAAAAGTCCACCTTCTTTGAGGAGGTCGATTTATTTCATGCCGATAATCTCTTTGATTTACATATTCGGTTCTGGTACTTTTTCTTTCATTCCTTCTTGGTGGTTGATTTTCTTTCTTTGTTTCTGCAGAGTGACTGTTGTCAATGTTTGAGGATTTGACAAACTTGATAGGTTCTGTATTACTTGGATGATCACTACTTGATCCTTCTTCATACCCCAATCCAACTTTCAACTTTGGGTTTCTTTGCTAATTTAGAATGGAGGTTAATCCTTCTGAGGCTTTAATACTTGAAAGATTTTGGTAATACAATCCCTTAAACTTCTTCATTTATTTTCTAGTTTTTACTATCTCTTTTTCTAAGGCTTCACATCTTGCCTTCTTTTCTAATAACTTTCATTTCAGAATGTCTTCGATTTTCTTTGCCTCTTCTAATTCCAGTTTTAGTAGGACAAGGTATTCATTAGGTTCTTTATTGTCTTTCTCGAACTGTATCAAGAAATTTTTTTTCTTTCTGTTCTTAATTCTGAGTCTGTCAATCTCTTCCAATGCACTGATCAATTCTCCTTCCATATCAACCACAACTTCTTCTTCATTAGCCTCACTTCCTGTGCTTTTATTATTATAATCCTCTTTGGACATAAGTATGAATTCATTTAGTTTATCTTCAATAGAGGAGTCATTATCTTCATCATCTGAAGGATCATCATCATTGTTTACACAAAGGCTTTTCTTCTTAAAATTATTCTCTTTAAAGAAATTTATTTGTTTGTGCTTCTCCTCATCATCACATGTCTGATTCTTTCTTTTGTGAGGACATTTATTTGCAAAATGACCTATCTTACCACATTTGAAACATTTGAAAGGCAGTTTACCTTTGTATTTTCCTGATCCCTTCTTCAGTCTCTTCACAAATTTTGCTTCAATTTCATCAGGCTCAGAATCCTCATTCTTGTCTACCTTAAATGATGTTTCTCTAGAGGTGGGTTTATCTTTAACTATTCTCATTTCATATGCAGTCAATGTTCCTAGAAGTTGATAAAAATCCAAGGTTTTTAGATCATTAAGGTCTTCTATAGCAGAGACCTTCGGGTTGAACCTATCTGGTAGAGATCTCAAAATTTTCTGAACTAAAGAAGGTTCCTCAATTTTTTCACCAAGTGATTTCATTGCATTTACCATTTCTTCAACTCTCAGAAAGTATTTTCCAATAGTTTCATCTTCTTTCATCTTCACCTGTTCAAACGGTACTCTGTAGGTTTGAATCTTGGCATCCTTTACCTTCTCATTACCTTCATAACTGCTCATGAGTTTTTCCCACATTTCTTTGGCAGTTTCTAGGTGCATAACTTTTACAAATTTTTCTTCTGCAAGCCCACTCAAGATAACATTCATAGCCTTGGAGTTGAAGCTAAATTCTATCTTGTCATCCTTATTAGCTAGTACAACTGGCTTTACGTAACCAGTATCTACCACATCCTAGACATCTGCACCTAAATCCATTATGTAGGTTCTCATTCTAACTTTCCAGAAGGCAAAGCTTGTTCCATTGAATAGAGGGGCCTTATTGGTTGATTTTTCTTCATGGATTGACATGTTTAAGCTCTAGTATCTACCCTTAGATAAAAGGGGCTGGTTCTGATACCAATTGTTGGATAACTAAGAGGGGGGGTGAATCAATTGTTACCATGCTTAAAAAATTATGCTTATTTTAAACTCTTTACAAAGAACTCAATGAAAATCACATTAATGCAGGGAAGTAAGCAATAGAACATTCAACATCATTCCAACATATGAGATACACAGAGACAGATGTTTCCCGAGGAAACCCATAAAGGGTAAAAACCTCTTCTTCTTTATATGATAAGTATTCTTTACATTCTTTACATTATCATACATATGACCTCCAACTCATTGTGAGGCTACAACCTCTATTTTGCAAGATGCAACTTGCTGAGAGCACCAACTCTTTGTTTTCTTTAGGTCCTACTAGAAGGAAGCACCAACTCTTTGTTTTCTCTAGCACCAACTAGAAGGAAGAACCAACTCCCTGGTTTCTCTAGCACCAACTAGAAGGAAGCACCAAATCCCTGGTTTCTCTAGCACCAACTAGAAGGAAGCACCAACTCCCCAAGGGTTACAACACCAACTTGATGGAAGCACCAACTTCCAGCCATAGAGGCACCAACCTGTATAAAAGAGAACAATAGTTTTCCCTTGCACCACCCTGCCACCCTTGTTTTTATGGCTGCAACCAGATGGAAGCTACAACTCCCTATGTTCAACCACCCACTTGAACCTCTGAAGACAACAGTCCTCCCTAGCACCTCCCAACCACCCTGAAATATAACTCTTTGCAACTGAAACTTATTACAGTGATATAATGTTCATCAATGGCTTACTAGTCTCATCACTGTTCTACTACACTTCCTTGCTCTGTCTGCCTCAGGGTCTTCCTGCACACATCCTTTCCCTTTATGTTCTTCTACCTTTTATTCTCTATGTTCCATTTCCCTTCAATGCACCATTCCTCTTCTATGCATTTCTGCTGCTGCGCTCTGCCTCCTTCTTCACACGTCAATAACCCTCAACAGTAAATCCCATCTGTTCTTTGTTATGAATTCTTATAGTCTCTATGATCCTTGTTCATGCAATATGCTCCCACCTCCTGCATGCTCTCACCACTCCAATTTACTTCTTTTCGGGGTGTTCACTACCACTCCACCATACCACCGCTTTCCTACCTCAAGCATCAACTCCTCTCTCTGTTCTGCATGTCCTCCTCATGTCGAGTGCTCTGCCTGATCATCATTGAAAATATTCATCTTCTTTGTCAGTTCAACCCACGCGTCCAACATCACTGGGTGTTATTCTGAGATTCCTTAGCCTGTCTAGTAGTTGAGACTCTTTTGCCAATCTATTTTGAGAACACATAGTGCCTTCACCCATTTAAGGCAACCAAATCGACCTTTGGACCAACCCTTAGACTTCTCCGAGGTCAGAGAACAACTTGGAGGCACTAACCTCACTTTAAACCCTACAGATCCAATCCCCAATCCTGCTGCAGGAGGATCTGGAATACCACCCTCACCACCTCCATCATCTCCTTCTTCTTCAAGAGAAGAATCTTCTGACGAAGGCAGTTCCCCTTCTCAGCCTCCCACACCACCTACACCAATGGTCAACCAGAACAATCCTGCTAGACCTTGGCTCGACCAGGCTTTTGTAGCCGTACCTGGACCTCAGCATCCCTTACCCAAACATCCAGAAAAGTGGCTTCCCAAGTTTGACCCTGACTCTAAACAGATCGTCGAAGATCACACTAAATAGTTTATGTTAGCTATTAGACTCTGCAATGTCGAGCATGAAGACGTAGTCTGTAGGTTGTTCCCCTACACTTTTGAGGGCAATGCCTCTACTTGGTATTTTTCCCAACAACCCCATACTATCGTGTCTTGGGAAAAGTTCGAATCCTACTTTCTTGAGAAATTCGAAGACAGTAAGTCCCCAGAAGTTCTAGTCATGGAGCTTTATAGTTTAAGAATGAACCCAAAAGAAAAAATCAAATACTTTAATCAAATATTCTTAACACTAAAGAACCGAATCCCTACGGATTCCATGCCTGCCGATAATCTTATCATAGCATACTATACCAAAGCCTTGCATCAAAGTATATCCATTTGGGTTAAACGATCTAAGAAAGCCACGTTGTTAGAGGCCTTTAAAGAAGCCAACCAGATTGAAAAAGACATCCTTAGTTTAAAAGACGCTATTAGAAACAAAACAAAGACTAGTTCCTCTTCCAAAAAGAAGATCGAAATCCTCCCTAGAACTTCTCAAAACAAAGCACAACTTGAAAGCTTGGATTTAGAAAACTTAACGAAAGTCGTTCAAAAACTGTCAAATCAAGTTATAGATTTGAAAAGGATAGCCGAAGAAGCTTCTTCCAGCAAAGGGCCTTACAAACCCCCATTCAGGAAGCCTTTTCCCACCAACTGACCTAATCCAAATACCAAGGGCTTAAATCTAGAGAGTTTGCAATTTGCTCTTCAAACCATTCTAGAAGCCAAGGATAACTTGATGCCTCCTAAGATTCCTGAGGAGGTTGTTGAACAAGAGATAGTTTAAGAAGAAGAGCAATCTTCTACGACCATTTTTGGACACTTCTCAGATAGTATTTTTCAGGCTAACTTCGAGACAGTACATCCCTATAATACTAGGAGTAAGACCGCAAACAAACATTCTTCCGAAAAAACTACGACTTTGCCCCCAATGCAGTCTAAACCAACTGAGACTAAACAGATTCATGTAAACCGCAACTTAGATTATGATTTAGTAGAATATCTAAAGAAGTTAAGGGCTAACATTTATGTTTATGAATTGTTAAAATTTTCATTTCTGTTACAAAAAATGTTATAGAACATCGCAGAGAATAGCAAAAATGGTAATTCAAACAAGGTTTTTCAGAACAAAGTTCCTCAGAAGACTTCCGCCAAGAATAATCCTGATCCTCTTGATAAAGGAAGCCTTCTTGTAAATAATGTAAATAATGTAGATATATTAGCTTTAGAAACTGCGAGTAAAAAGCCACAAGCTTCCACACTTACTACTCGCAGGAATGTAGCTCCATTTTTGTTAACTTTCAAAATCTTTAATAGAAACGTGCACAATTGTATGGTAGACTCAGGAGCATCATCCAATGTGATGCCATGGTCTGTGTGTCTGAAGATTAACGCTGAAGTTGAACCATCCACTTTAAAAATCATACAGCTTGATCGAACTAGTGTTAAGGTCATAGGCGAATTAAGAAATTTTCTTATAAGATTATCGTCTAACCCCAAAGTTCATCAAGTCATTGATATTATTGTTGTGGATATTCCAGAAGTATATGGTCTATTTTTAAGAAGGGACTGGTCGGAGCAACTACATGTCTATTTCGCAACAGATTGGTCTCACCTGTGGCTTCCAGAAAACAACAAGCCCGAAAAAATCAAAGTAAATCGCGAATGCTACCTAAAGCTCATAGTCACATATTTGAATGATCCCAACAAACCATTTACACCTTCTGCTGATTCACCCAAAATACAAGGAATGGATACCTTCTTCGGCAATTTCATGGCCGAGACTTCAGCTATCATTAACTCAGAACAACAATCCGAGATTGTAGCATATGTGTAGCCAGCTGCTTCTACACAATGATCTTATACACCCGATAAAAATCAAATTTGGTCTCTTTATTTTGACGGGTCAAAGTCCAAAGAAGGAGAAGATGCAGGTTGCGTCATTATTGATCTGGAAGGTAACAAAAATATGATCGCATGTAGGTGAGAATTTGAATGTACTAATAATACAACAGAATATGAGGCTTTACTGCAGGGCCTTAGAAAATATTTAGACGTGAACATTCAAAACTTGGCTAGCTTTTTGCGATTCTAAAATCGTTGTTAGAAAGGTAAGAGATTATATCCACTGTCTGTCTCCGCATCTTAAAAGCTACCAATCCGAGGTATGGAATTTAATGAATAAATTTTCTGCTTTCAATATAAATTCTATTCCTAGATCGAATAATGTTGAAGCTGATCTATTAGATAACGTAGCTTCCAAACTTTTTCTTGCAGAAGGCCTATCCCCAAATGCTTTCTCCGTCGAACTTTTGTTCAGGCCATCCGTTCCCGACAACATTACGAATTGGAGAGTCTTTGACGACGATTAGCAGATCATTAGCTTCCTGCATATGGAAGAAACTTTTCAGGGTGTGGTGATCGATGAATGCACTCATGACGACTATTTGCGTGATTTCACAGTAATACCAGATCCGAGAACTCCTGAATCTTCATCGGACATGGTAAATTCTATCCCCAAGTCTATAGTTAGATTAGAGAAATTTTACGATCTTCAGGATAAATTCAAAAAATTGGTCAACTGTAAAACCAATAGTTCCTCATTATCATATGAAAAAGTAAACTTAGGAACTAATGACAATCCGCAGTGCATTAATTTAGGGTTGGGCTATTCTCAACAAGAAAAAGATGCATTTATTAAATTGTTTAAATAATTTAAAGATGTTTTTGCATGGATGTATGATGACCTTAAAACTTTTGATCCTAATATCATACAACACATCATTCTTATGAAGCCCCAAACCTTACCCTTTCAACAAAAACTGAGAAAAATGCACCCTAAGCTCGAACCGACCGTTAAAAAAAAATTGAATAAACTCCTAAATGATAAGATAATTTTCCCTATTAGGCACACTCAATGGGTTTCTAACCTTGTCCCTGTCCGGAAGAAAAGTGGGGAAATTCGACTATGCGTCGATTTTCGAAACCTTAATAGAGTGCCTGATAAAGACAACTACCCTGTCCCACCCATGGAACAAATCCTTCAACAGGCATCTGGTTCTGAGAGGCTATCCTTATTGGATGGTTTCTCTGGGTACAACCAAGTCCTGATGTCTCCTCCAGACCAACTTAAAACTACCTTCCACACCCCATGGGGCACCTACGCTTACAGGAAAATTCCCTTTGGATTGATTAATGTCGGTGCCACTTTCCAGAGAGAAATGGACATCACTTTCTGAGGCTTAATCAATCAGTCCATTGTAGTTTACTTAGATGATGTTACTATATTTTCAAAGAACAAAACCGATCATCTAGCTCATTTAAGAGTCGTTCTACAGCGATGTCGCAAATACGACATTTCCTTATATCCTAAAAAATCCATTTTCATAGTAGAACAAGGTAAACTCTTAGGATTCATTGTGTCAAGCAAAGGGATGATTATCGACCTGGAAAGGAAACAAGTCATCTCGAAACTTCCCCCTCCCTCATCCAAAATGTCTATGCAATATTTCTTAGGCCAAATAAACTTTGTCAGGAGATTCATCCCCAGTTTCTCCGAAATGGTCAGACCTTTATAGAACCTAATTAAGAAAGACGCACAATATCATTGGGGACCCTTAGAGAATAAAGCTTTTAATTCAATAAGAAAGGCCATAATAGACGCTCCTTCTCTCATGAGTCCCAAATTTTCATAATACTTCACGCAAGGCATGGGCATAAGGTGCTGCATTTGTTTGCAAATTTTCTTTTTCTATTGAAGTACCAGCATCCAAGCCTTTCAGAGACCCTGGTTGTCAATACCAGAGGCCTCTTTCAGGTCTGGGCTGCCTGTGTTTGATTTTTTCTCAGATTTTATACCTACCCGCGGGTTGGTTCAGTTCTGAGCGCGGGTACCCGCGTGCTGTTATAGCTCAGCACGTGGTTGAATGCGTGTTGTCTTGGTGACAGTCGCGGGCCTGTCTGGTAGCTTTTCAGCTTGGGTGGGGCAATCATCCCCTCCTGTGGTGAGAAGAGCTCCTCTCAGGGGCAGAGAGTCTGGAGTTGCACATTCAGCAGGTTAGGGCATCTTATCCTTAGCCTGTGTTTGTTAGTTACTGTTTTGATAGAAAAGACAAAAGAGAAAAAATATTTGTTTTATGGTTTTTAGGCAAGTGTTAGAATCGGTGCTGTCTTGATTGCTTTTTGCATTTTGTGCTCTGATTCTTTTTGCGATCTGCGCTTTAAGCCAGAGTTTTCTTTTCATTCTCTTGGTTTTGTTCTTGTCATCATTTTTCCTTGTTGCATTATTTTGCAATAAAAAATAAAAAAATTGTTTCATTTTCTTCTTGATTTGGAGATTGTGTTGTTGCATCAGTAGCTAGGAAAGAAGTCTTTTTGCATAAGTTTTTGCAGTGCATGTCAAGCATAAGTAGCTCGCAGATCTGAGCGAAAGTCTTTCATATTTACTGCATGAAATCTTAGTAATCTTGAAAAGAAAAGAAGTCTTTCATTGAAAAGTTGTTGGTTTTGCATTTTAGTAAAAGTTGTTGTTTCCACGCATTTTGTTCATTTTTATTTGAGTCTTTTTACACACCATCAGTTTCAATTTCGCACCTTGTGACTTAAAGAAGCCCATTAAAAGCAACGCTAAATAAAATCAAGTAGACTTTTCTGTTTGTAGGGTGCATACACTAGCTCAGGAATAGGGCCTTGGAATAGGTTGGAGAGCAAATTCTCGAAGGCCACCCAAAAAAAACATTGGAGTCTGTCAATAGGGAGTGTAGAAGTCCAGTTACGGAAAGTTATTCAGGACCCCCCTCTAACACAGGGGCTAAACATGAGGTCGCGTAAGGAAAGGTAGCGGAGATAACCCCTCCAAAGTTGGACCGAGTGTTGTGGAGAACACATATTGAGGATTTGTTAAGGGATTCCGTCGTTTGCATTTTCCACGGAGCTTCGTGGGTCTCGAATCCGTTCGAGGTCCTCAGTTGTCTTTCGGACCATTTTCTCTCGATACCCTTGACAGGTTTCGGGCTTGATACCCTGCTCATTGTGGTCTACCCGATTACCGACTGTACCCGCCTGATAGCTGTTCACGTGGTGGCAAACTAGTTGCCAATATTTTCTAGGGACATACACAGGTGACTGCGAGGGTATACCGCGGTACCTAGGATGGAAATCGGACCAACGCTTTGCAGAGTATACCCGGAGGGTGCTTCCGTATTTGAGTTGCACTTGCACCGGTAAGTTGCTCTAGTGTTGGTTGTTGTAACTGTTCTTCCAACTAGTTTAGTGCTTGCTTGATTTATCTGCTAGGGTTTTTTAGTGAGTGTTACTGTTTGTTCATGTAGAATACCTTAGCGTGTCGTGAATCTTCTCACACAGTGGAGGATTCAGAGCTCCGCCGGTCACGAAGGCTTCTGGGCCTGTCGCCGATTATACTGGAGCCACCCCCGCCACCATTGAGGCGGAAGCTAGACCATCAAGGGTCTTTTGAAGCGACCGGGGCTTTTGATCCTGAAAAACCCCCCGAGGAATCGACCGCCAATCTTGGATTCGTTGAAACCTTAAACAATGATACTTGGCTGGACATTATTGTGCCAATTCAATTTTACGAACGCCTGTCAGTGCCTAACCCAGTGATGGAACCAAACTCTGTTACTTCAACTGGGATTTATTCCATTCCCATCACTGTTGCTACCATAGGAGAAGCTTCTCCTAACTTGCCTTTGTCGGCAGTCCGGGCCACCATGGTCTCGGCCGCAACTACGTCACACAGTGGACCGACCCCATCTATCGTGGTGGCCACACCTCTTTACACACCTAGTGCGACAGGCGCTCCGTTTTCATACGGTATGCCTAGTTCAGGTACTAGTCCTGCACTCACTTCATCCACTTTCCAGACTTTGGGTCTGGGGGCAGGGAGCTCTAACGCTCCTCTGCAAGGTCAACTTGGGGGCATTCCTATCCCTTTCAATGCTTTGCCTTACGCTGGAGGTCATATTCCTCCTTCGTCCCCTTCGCTCGGTGGGTCGCATCAGCAGTCCACCGGGCAGCCTACACATACAAGTCCTTTTAGAGTTGGGAGTCAAGGAACACCTGCGCAAACTCAGCCGGTAGGTTCGTCGCCACTTGTTTGGAACGGGATGTTTGGTAGTAACACTTTTGCATCAGCGGCTTTCCCATCTGGGGGCACACCTATTTTTGGACAGTTTACGCCAGCACAGGGTACTATTCCTGCGTTGGGGGCACATATACCAGGACCTTGGAACTCAGCACAAGGATCCGTTCCATCCTCTGGAATGTCGTTCTGGGGTAATTCTTTCCACAGCCATTGGAACCCCGGACAGAATTCTGTGCCTCTTCCATCAGGACCGGCATGGGGTAATCCGTCCCAAAGTCCATCAAACACGATGAATGCCCAACATCCTATGTCCTTCATGGGGAATCAGCCAATGATGTCTCCTCAGATGCAAAACCCTTACGCTGGTCTGGGCCATGGTTTCTACCAGAACCCGGGCCAGCAACCAAACTTTTCCTGGCAACCTGGTGCCAGTCAAACTCCAGGACCGTTTTATCCAGGCTATCAGCAGCAACCTAAACTACCTTTCTTGGGAACATTACACTTGCCAGATTTAACACGGTTGTTAAATGATCCTATCTGTCACGATCCGCGTTGGCCTCCCATGCCGACGAAATTGCCTTCGGACATCCCAAAGTTCGAGGCCAAGCCTAACGAAGATCCAGGTGATCACGTGACCACTTTCCACTTGTGGTGCTCATCTAACTCACTAAAAGATGACTCCGTCTAATTGCGATTGTTTCAACGCACTCTTATTGGGAGTGCCGCGAAATGGTACATAGAGCTTGATCGTTCACGATATTATTCTTTTGGCGAACTGGTGATGGCCTTCCTCAACCATTTCCAGTTACCTGTGAGATACGACGCCGGCACAGAGTTGCTAGCCAATTTCGAACAGACATCAGCGGACCATATCTCAGATCATATTTGAGAGTGGCGATGCCGAAAGAGTCTTATCAAGGTACCCATCCCACCAACATTCCTGCTTGAGTGGTTCCTTAAGTATTTAGTTCCGCAGTTATCCAAAGACGTCACAAATTCAGGGGTTTTCTCCGAGGAAGATTCCATCATGAGGGCTCAACAGTTTGAGCTTATCTATTCTCAGTCTGGTCTATTGTACAACATCCTGCCGGATGCACCACGATTGATTCTGGACAAAACCAGACAGAGAGCCGGACCACATGTCGATGGTATAGTTGGTTCGGCACAAACCAAGCCCGCTGAGCAATTGACAAAACAATTGCAGCAGTTATCGATACAACACTCAGCAGCCAGCCAGACTACTACTTTGGCTGCTCCTCCTACTCAAACGTCGGAAGTACACTCCGTATAGATGACTAACCCAAAGGCCAACCAACAGCCTGAGGGGAAGAAAAAACAATGCAAGAAGAGTAAGGGGGATAAAAAACCAAATGATAATGCTGGCGAGGGCACCACAGAAAAGAGAAAGGCGAGATATCCGTGTAACCTATGTGCGGAAGACCACCCAACTCACCTATGCCCTCGACTTGCAGAGGCCCAGAAGTTTGTCACACAGCAACAACAAGCCGTGTTGACTAACCCATTTCAACATGGGCAAAATTTAACCCAAGCCTCTACAAGTACCGAAGGGGGCAGCCATGAAAACTGCCCTCCCCCAAACAATTCATCCGCCGTGAACGTATATATGGTGAAAAGTGATGCTTTCATAACGACTAGAGCTCACGATTCTAGCAAACCAAGTTCTCCTAAGAAGGGCAAAGAAGCCAAGATCCCATCTCTTCCTCTACAGATTGAGAAGACGTTGGGTGAAACAATGATGCGCATTCCAAAAGGTGCATTCAAGAGGGCTTCTCATAATCCAAACGCAAGGGCCGCCCAGAACTACTCTGTGGTGGAAGATTTATCCCAAACCCCTTGTGCTATGTCTTCTTTGGAGGTCCTCCAAAGTTGCCCTGCTCAGAGAAAATCCTTGTTGACTACTTTAGGCTCTCCTGAGACTTGTAACCCGGGTACCATCATGTTAGATACGACTGACTTGAAACCTCGTTTTCCTTACCACGTCGCGTTTCAGATAGTAGTGGCTCATCCCACGAAAACTTTTACACGAAATATCTTCCGCACGGTGGTAGACGAGGGCGCTTCGACTTGCGTTATGTCGTTAGCATGCTGGAAAGTCATCGGTCAACCTGAGTTGTATCCATCACCTACTCTCCTCACTGTGTTCGATGGTCGTTCTTTCCAACCACATGGCATTATTCCCTCTTTCCCAGTACAGTTAGGGGGGAAGACCGTGTGCGTCGAAGTAGAGGTAGTTGATGCCCCCATTGACTACAATCTATTGTTAGGTTGTAGTTGGACTTATGCAATGCAAATGGTGGTTGCTACAATCTTCTGAGTCCTATTGTTTCCACATGAAGGCCGGATAGTGACTATTGATCAGTTGTCCTTCTCTCGACCTGACCCAGCCTTGGGGGCATCCACGGTTCCCATGGTAGATAATCCTCAAGCCGGTGTCG
>ML777988.1:241814-258971 GCA_009831015.1 Picea engelmannii | reverse complement strand
GAAATAAAAACCATATATATACATCATAAAAATCTCAGAGTACATAGATGGGCGCAAGCGCCTCAAAAAATGGGAACCATAATGAGTCACTGGGGCTTATGCCCTCAAAAAATATAATACATGTCAGTGCTCGAGGCACATAAAAGTCTACAAAAGTTGTTCAGGGCCTATGGGCCCTGTTATAATCATACACGGCTCGGCCTAAATGCCTAAACAGTCGGACCCATGTCCGAGGTAACCCCACCATATGAGTCTGCATGGAGGGTGGCAAGTCCTCTATCTCTATCATCGGAACTGTGCAGGTGAGCTCAGTAAAGTTTTGCTCAATCCGCCCAAGATCCCTCTCAGCCTCTCCTGCTGGAGGGTTCCCGGCTACTGCTGCTCCCCTGGCAGCGGCAGCTGCGGCCTCTGGCCGTGGACGGCGCCTGTTCCGTGCAAAGTTGGCAGGCCGTATGAGTCCCACATCTACATGCAACACAAGGTTTACCCATCAAAAACTCTGTTATCCAAAATAAACATGATATATATCTAAAAAGACATAAAACTTACATAAGCAAACAAAAAAAAAACAGTACAGGTGGAGACTTACCCATCTCCCCTCGCTCCTCACCAGGAGGCACTGGCATCGCTGGATCTCTGGAGAAGTCGATCCCCACGTATGGGTAGTCCTCGATGGTGGGGATATGCCGTGACAACCAAGAAAAGAAGTCATCGTTGAAGGCCTCCATGGTCCTTCCGCCACCCTGTCGCGGCAGTAATGCTGCCCATCTACATACCGCAGGGAAAGTCGCCAGATGTCCTCGTACTGTCATCCAAGGACTGAAGCATGGAACTCTCTCAAAGAAAAACGAGCACAAGATAGTCCCGAACCCGAAGTTCCTGTGTGCCCGCTGACGGAAATCTGTCAATTTCCTCTTCGTACTCTCAAGCAATGTGGTACTCCAGTCATAGATTTGTGCATTCATGCACTGAACTGCACAACTCATCTGTGCGCGCGACACCTGATGTACGACTGAGGAGCCGGTAATTCACCCAATGAGCGATAAGATGGTCTGTAGAGTAAGGATGGTGACACTGCCAACCGGTATCCAGGAAGTCCCCCGGTTGGTCCCAGCCACGCAATACTCTGCTATCAACTCCGAGACTTTGCTCGGCCCCGCAGGAAATGTCTGCAAGTTAACGGGTTCCCCTCTCCTTGAGAGGCCCGTCAAAAAATAGATGTCCTCAGTGGTGGGCACCAAGGATTGCCCCTCGATCATGAAGGCCTCAGCATCAGGATGCCAGTAGTCAACCAGGGAATTCAACAGCCTTGGTTGTGCACGCATAAATGGACATAAGAAAAACTTTATGAGGCCACACTGTGTCAGCACGGCCATCACATTTGGATCTGCAGCTACTACCTCATTGGCAGCCTCATGCTCTCTCTCTCTCCAATGAACATACATCCTGCAAAAATCACAAGGCAAAAAGGGGAGTTAGATCTTGTAACATCATTTTTTTCATTGCGCGGGGGGTAACCCACGGGCTATAGAGGTGACAGTTGCGGGTACCTGTGCGCTATTTTTACCCTGCGCGCGGGTACCCGCGGGATGTCTCTGGACAGCCCGTGGGTTACTAGGGCCGACCCCTTAGAGGGCGACGGCCACCCCCAAAAACAACCCAAAAACAACAAATCAAGTATTGAAATGCAAGATGAGGGAGTTTGTACTTACTTGGTACGAGCAGAAGTTCGTTTGGTCCACTGTAGCTCCCGGAATCACGATCTATAGAAAAGGGGGTCTTTTGGCTCCAGAGTCAATTTCCAAATCAGCAATGGTGATAATGAGCTGCCAGCTTCTATTTATAGACTTTTTGGCCTCTTTTTGTCACCCTTTTGGCCCCTTTTATTAGTTTCTTTATACCAAAAACCATTTTGAGTGGTTCTGGAGTTATATGGAAGGGATTTGATCAGGTATCGGGACCTTTTTCATTGAGTTTCAGAAAATTAAAAAAAATACACATAAGGGTGGTCCATAATTTTTTTTTTCAAAAATCAACCTGAGCATATAGGGTAGGATTTCATCCCCACTGTTGCATCTCGTTGCCCTTTGTTTTTTCAAATATAGGATCGACCCCATCCGGTTGTGACACAGAACCATCATTTATGCTCTAGAAGTGTTGCAACTTGGTAGTAGAGCTTACCAAAACATGGATTCCCTAGGTAGTTCCTGGTTGCATTATGGTGTCCATGCCGTTTCTGACAACATAGTAGGCTCGGGAGTCCATATAGTTTTTCCTGAATATGAGTTTGAGCCTCATTTGCATGGGTCTTTTTCACTCTTTGTCTTACCCTCCGGACTCCCAAAAACATAACAGGTCTCCTTTTAAGCCCTTTTCAAACCCTTTAAACATGAAAAGATTGCCGAGCGATCTTGTGACCCGTCACGCTCGTTAAACTGAAATTTGAAGTCACGTCTGTCCGGCAGTAGTTTACCCCTTTTTCGGTCTGGACGGTCAAACTATACGAACAAAGGAGCGCTCTATTGAATTCTGATTCTTTAGAAGAGTATCCTCAGGTATAATTTTATTCCTTTTTCGGGCCTGAGGGACTAAATTTACGAAAAATAAACCCCCCCCGAAGTCCATAGTTAAGCTCTTTTCAGACTCCCTAAAATTGAAAAGATTGTCGAGTGACCTTATTCTTTCACACTCGTTAAATGGTCCAGAAGAACATTCTTGACGGAGTCCATAGTTAAGCTTTTTTCAGACTCCTTAAAATTGAAAAAATAGCCGAGTGATCTTGTCCTTGTCACACTCGTTAAAATGGTTTTGAATTGACATCTAGTCGGTGCTAGGTTACCCCTTTTTCGAACCGACTAGACTATTGACGAAAAAGGTACCCTAATGGAGTTTCCTTTTATGCTTTTTCAAACTCTCTAAACATGAAAAATCACCGAGCTTCCCTTCTCTGGGCTCGTTAAACTTACATCGAAGGACGTTACCATTGCGTGTACTATCAATCGCACTTGCATCCTTTACCCATCAACCTAGTAACAGTTTGCTTTTGCGTCTTAACACCTTTGGCCACTGGAGGATTTTTCCCGAGTATCATTTTCTAGAACATCAGTCTTGTCCTTATGCCTTGAGCTTGTATGTTTGCTATGCTCCTTCCTCCACTGTAATGTAATATTCCTTTATTCTTTTTCAAAATATTCAAAAAGAAAAAAAAAATAAAATATACCCCAAAAAGAGGATGGGAAAAGTATTTTCTTTATTGGCAGCATTATGAGTCACCCTTGGATAAATCACATCTGTCTGTTTGATTCATCAGACTTTGGGATGTAGTACGACCTTAGGAAGCTTTTCTCGCTATATTGAGTTGTGTCCTCCACCGTTTGGTTACTCTTCCAAACATATGGAGATTTTGCGTTGCCTCCTGCTTCGTAGACTTATGATTAACATATATGCTGCCTGAGTCTTATCACTTGTCGTGCTATTGTCCAAGGGAAGTTTGTTACTTAGCCTGAGTCGACCACTCTACAATATGTCTCTTGTCCGCATACCCAGCCATCCTGAACGCCCAATCAAGTCTTTGTTCGAAATCACTGAAGCCTTCAGTCCGATCATCAAGATTATCAAGTCCATAACCAACGAGTCATCGAAGACCTCTGGGTAGTGCAGTCGTACACTCATATTACACTCCTACCCGAGTTTAGAAGATTTTGAAGTTGTTTCTCGAGCTCTGAAGTACAACCATCAGGCCAAATCAGCTTCTGAGAGATGGATACTTTCTATGTATATCTTTCTGATTTCGAGATGTAGCTCCGATGTGTATTGTTCGCGGCTACTCTTTATAGTTATTTGACATGGATCTACAGTGTATTTGATTGGTAGCCATGGTTCTGATTTATCCCGAGCATGGGTATGCCCGCCTCAGTGAGACATTTGACATTTTTTGCAGACGGCACCTCCTGATTCCTGATTCCTGGGCTCACTCATTCATCATATCAGTACAGATTGGTAAAGAATTGGTAATGTATTTCAGCCATTAGATGCTCTTCTGACCTCACACATTAGGGGGCATCTGTTATAACCCTAAAATGCACCACACAGGCTTACCTGGCATCAGGCCAACTCATGTCTCTTCCTTGCCAAAGCCATGCTGAATAAAACCTTGAAAAACCACTTAAATCAAGCAACCCACGCCCTAACCTAACACTGGGCGTGTTGGACCGCTTTCTGGCCTTCTACTGCACGCGGTGGACCACGGGCTATCCCACTACAGCTCGTGTTTACCTAACAAAGCAAAAAATCAGGAAAGTTTCCGCTGGGACGAGAAACTTTTTGTCAGTTAACTGGAGCTCCCAGCCATGCATGGCCGAGAGTTCGCCTAAAACCCTAGCTCCTTCTAGCCTATAAAAGGAGGGGTAGGGGTATTATTCAAAGGAGGAAAAATCATAGCAAAGAAACTCTGCCAAAATTGCCAAGTCCATTATTGTCCCAACCCTTTAGCCTTTCCTTAAGCTTTAGGAGAATTCAAGCAAAGCAGTTGGAGGACAAAGAAGAGGAGGAGCCCAGGATCAGGATCGAGGAATGGTGGCCGGTCTTGGTAATCATTGTAAGTTGATTCATATTGAGATTAATGAAAAAGATACTTTTCCCGTCCCAAATACATGAGTCTTATCTACGTTATTTGATTTGTGTTTAATCTCTAACCCTCTAGTAGATCAATAGCATGCATGCTTAGTTTTGTCTTGATTGCAGGAAAGATTTTTGGAAGGAGCAGCAGCATCAAGGAGATAAAGCTCAACGGAGGATCTACACCAACCGTCGATAAAAAAAGGTTAGTTGGTTCTTCCCCTGTTTGCTTGAGAAAAAGGGTTTTAGATTCGGGTAGAAGGTTAAAAGTAGCGTATGAAGGATCATGATCTGCATGCAAGCTTAAAGCCCTAGATTGCTAGTCCGTAGGGTAGAATACCCCACAACACCAATCGATATTCCATCCTCACAGCATCATACATTTATCATAACAGCCACAGATTATTTCACCAGGTGGTCTGAAGCTGCTATGTTGAGAACTGTGAATACTAGTCAGGTAATTGCCTTTCTAAATTCAAATATTATCACTCGTTTTGGTATCCCTGACTGTTTAGTATTCGATAACGCTTCTTATTTTTCTTCTCTTGAGATGAGCAAGTTCGCTCTTCAAAAAGGAATTAAATTGAAGTATTCTGTCAGCTATTATCCCCAAGGCAATGGATTGGCAGAATCAACAAATAAGAATCTGATTAAAATTATCAAGAGAACGGTATCCGAGAATCACAAAAACTGGCATAATGCGCTGTTAAATGCAATCTGGGCTGATAGAGTGACACCCAAAACTATTGTAGGTAACTCTCCCTTCTTTCTCGTCTATGGCAGAGAAGCAATTTTTCCACCACACATTCTTCTTCCCTCACTACAGCTATCACAGAAAATACAAGAAGAAGATTTTCCCCCTTTGGAAAACCGAATTAATGCTTTAATGAAACTAGAAGAGGTAAGAGCTCAAGCTAAATGTAAGTTAGATCAACATCAGCTAATGGTCAAAAGCTGGTTTGATACCAACTCTGCCTCTGATAGGAATTTCGAAGTAGGTGACCTTGTTTTGAAGTGGGACAAACCGCATGAGGAAAAGGGAGAGCACACGAAATTTCAGAACTTATGGCTTGGACTTTTTTTAATTGCTGAGAAACTAGGTCCCAGCTCTTTCCGATTGTAGAATCTAGAGGGACAGCCTTACGCCTATCTGGTGAATGGCCAAGCTCTGAAAAGATATTTCACTTGATGACAACTATTTGTATACTATGTACATATTTTTCTTTTGTTTGCTTTTCTTTTGCTGTTTTGGTTTTGATTTTTCCTTTACGCTTATCAGTTTTTGTTTTTGGAAATACACGTACCTGAATTTATGAACTGTTCAGACAAATAAAACACAAAATTCTTTCACTGAAGTGACTGTTGAGAAATTGTGTAAACATCAATTATATACTTCTGGAATTTACATCTGTGTTGGAAAAAAACTGTTGTTTGAAAGAAGTTAATTGATTTCGATCTGTGAGTAAAGTCTGTCACGATCATCTATTATCTTTTTACGTTGTCCCTGTTCCTTAAGGGAACGAATCAGAAGATTTCTCCCTGCCTTAGAAGGTTTTTTCTGTAAATAAACCATCTCTGGATCTTAATGAAGGACAATCCTAAAAAATTATGTTGAGGTCTGTAAAAAATATGTAAAAATATCATAATTTTCAGCGTCACCCCTCTCAATCGTATATCTTTAAAAAATTAAAACATAAAAGAGTTGTGGGAAGTGCTTGTAAACCTGCTGGGATGCTGAACAGGTTTGCTGGCAGCAGGTAAATGCATGCATGACGCCAAGACAACTTCACCGGGGTACTGAACAGGCCCGCTGGCAGCGAAGCAATGTCGGGTATATGAAAATTCGTAAATATGAAACCTCTTGACCTTAAAGTGTCCTTTATTCTGATCTGGAACTTCTTCGTAGGATACGGATATCAGAGTGGGTTAAATGACAACCTTGTCGAGGCTATGGATGCCTGCTGGCAACAGTGGCTCTATCAACAGTATTGGAGATTTTATCTTTAATATCGTGGTTCGCTTATCTTAAGACTTCTATCAGTTTCCATCCTTTAAACACTGCTAGAATATTTGATTAATGATGATGTTTAAACAATTTTCTGGTTATTTCTGTGGAATTATTCTTGTTATCTTAATATGAATTTGTTCTCTCGACAAAGATAACTTCTTCTACTAGTGTGTATCCATTTTTGGCAGCCATTTCACATTTTTATCCTATCTCTATAAGCTACCCACACAAGTGTCTTAAAACCCCTTATTCTCATCGCAATCTTTTGATAATATGAAATGATTATCTGACGCATTTGCACGCCTACCTGTTGTCCTCGTTTTCACGACTGCAAGCGTGAAAACTTTGATTTCGAAGTCACCTTAATTGCATTAAAATCGTCACTCGACTATTGTGGTTACTCTTGTCTATCTGTTCATTGCATTTCCAATTTAATCATAGTCGCACAGTTGGCAAGTTACCAAAATCCTTACTCATTTGGCATTTTTGTTGTTAATATGATTTCAACTTTCATGAGATTGTGATGATATTATAAAGACTGTCATTGAATCCTTAATACATTGGTGATTTGATGTTCTATGATCAACCTCCTTGGCACTTTGGTTTCATGAAAATATATTGACATTGTGATTAGACCCTTGGCGCGATCATTTCATACAACATACACTTGTGATGATCGAACCCTTGGTGTTGATTTTGAATCATTGTTTTGGTTTTAAAACTATGCAAATGTTATGCTTATGCGAATTTTTGGGTCAACTTGCCATAGTTTTTGTTAATGGTTTGAATGGAATTGTTTTTAACATATGCAATAGTGATTTGAATCACCATATGCTCCGTCGGTTGTACATTGGGAAATGACTGTTTTGCATGGGCTGATCTAGCTCGACCACCCTCACACATTCGGGCATTAATGCCTTCCCCCTATCCTGGGTTAACTCTGTTGTTTTTGGGTAAGCCTCTAAGATTTTCAATCCTGCGAATACCCTATCCAAAACCTCGACCAACCACCCAACTCACTGTGTATTCCTGTCTATGTCACCTGCGGTGCGCATAGATCCCAATGCTAGCCAAACACTCTTGTTGTTTGATAATGCCCATAAAGATTTGAAAAATAATGGTTGGCTAGTGTTTATCCAGATATTTGAGGGTTTCAACCTTTCGGTTGCCCAACAATTCGCCCTCACCTTTGACGGTTGCAGGGCTAAGGTCGGAGACTTACAACTCGAGCCAAATGAGGAATTCATAAGTTCGGTTACAGGCTTACCAGCCATGGGGAAAAGGTGGTTCAAAAATTCCAAAGTCGACGAGGTGCCGTGGCCGCTCTTATTCACATCAAGAAAATTTTTTAGCTGTGATAGAGGTATGCCTCTCGCTACCCTCAAACCCAGGTGGCACGACTTGTTGGAAATTGTTAAACAGTTTGTAACTTGCGAAGGTCGTTATGGCTTGGTATTTTTGTACCATCTTCAGTTATTGATGAATTTTATAGGTTATCCTCTAAACATGCCACATTATCTCTTACGTAGCCTTTACAATATGTCCAAGCGATTCAAGCGTGAAAAGGCTGATAGCAGCCTTTTCCATTACTGCTTGATAAAAATCCTTATCGTTCATCATTTGAGTCTTAGTGTAGATAATTGACAAGCCTTCCTATCAAGGAGTGGCTTCGCCACTCCCGAGTCTGTCCAAGTGGACAAGGTTGTGGTTACTAAAACTTTGGTTGGGCTAGTCGTGCCATTTCATATTCTTCTACCCCCTGTCAAACCCCCAGATTGCCCCGACCTTGATCTACCCGATGCCATGGCCAACCTGTGTGATAAGGATAATGTTAAGGCCGTCAAAAGACCTGGAAGGAAGAAAGTCAAGGGTGATACTGCTATCAACAGTAAGGGAAAGAAAAACGCCCGATTGATATCGATATTTTCCCGGAACAAGCCTAAACATAATGTCGACCAAAAGCCCATCGTCCTGAGTGAGGATTCAGACTCGGAAGTCGAGCATTTCCTAGCTGAGGAATACCCCTATTCTCATGGCCTCTTCTCTAAGGAACCCTACGACTATGTCCTTAACTTACCTCTGTGCCTAAAAAATGACCCTAACTACCCAGGAATCAAGCTTCACAATGAAACCCCTGGTAACTTGAAAAAACCCTCGTCGGTGATGCCAAAGCCCAATCAATCACCATGTATCCAATGTAATGCTTGGGTAGAACATTATTACACTGATGTTCCCCTGTTGTAATCAAAGATCAAATCGTTAGAGGAACGGGCGACAGTGCTGGCGAAGGAGAATGACAGGCTACAAGCCAACGAGAAGAAACAAAAAACCACTGATTCAATTGTCTTCAGAAACGTCGAAGCAACAACGACCTCTATCAATTACAAATTATCATGACTGAGTTGTTTTATTACTGCCCAGGTATGTATTTCAACATAGATTTTTCTTTATGAGTTTGCTTGAATTAATATAACAGATTGGGTTCGATTTCGATTAGCTCTGTTTGTTTTTAATTGATTCAAAACAATTATGTTGACTTTGAATTATCAGAAATGATTTCGTTATGAATCATGTATGGAAGATTTGCTTTGCTAAATTCCGAAACAACTACGATTTAGTTAATATTCTCATATTAGTATAAATGATTGATTGTTTTTGAGTCGGTTTGAATTGGGGTAGTCGATTGGGTTTGTTTTCGTTTAATAGATTTAAGGAATGATTATGTTTTGTTTCCATTTTAGATTATGATTTCATCTGACCTGTACAGGAGATTTATTTTCTAAAATCAGACAAAACCATGATTTGGATTGATACGATTTTGTTGTTTCTGGATTATGACGGCTCTGAGTTGGTTCAATTTATTTCTTATGGTTTGATTTTGAGACGATTTTGTATGCTTGAATTAACATGGTCTTTTATGTATGCAATGCATCAATATCAGAGATTGGTTTGGTAAATACAATGCAATTTATTGATTCAAAAAAAACAACTCTGTTAGCTTTTGATTTAAAGACAATTTTGGTTAATTTCTGAGTCGACATAAAATATTGCGTTTGTATTACATGAATAATTTGTTTGATCGTTTACAGTTCGTGTCGATTGAAATTTATTCATGAAAATGATTTCATTCGTTTCGAATTGTCTAAACGATTGTGTCAGCCCCAAATCGTTTCGACTCATTCCTGTTTGACTCAATTCGCGAACAATGCTGCGTGCCTTGAATTAGCATGAGTTGGATTAGATTCAAAGTTAGATTTGATATGACTCTGTTAGTTTGGATTTAAATTATTCTATTGAAGTGTTGGATTGACATATTATGTCTATATTAAATTCTTATCAGAGATTTTCTTGATATTCGTTTAGGGTCTGTTTTAATTGAAATATATTCAAACAAGATTTCATTTGCTATCGATTAGCATAGAAGTTGTGGTTTAAATGATTCGTTTTGTTTTCAATTAGCAATTAAAGATTTGAATATATTTATGTTAGCATTTCATTGATTATGTTTTCAAATTAGACCAGCTACAAAATCGTGAGATTCTGTAGCTAGTCTTAAAATTTAGATTTTTGTTAGTTTTACAAATAAAATATCACCTAAACTTGTCTATTCTTGTCCACTTTCAGGTGCATATGAATTTCAATGACCAATTGGATATGCTGTGGCTATTTAGGAGATACTTTTGTGATATAATTTTGTTATTAGCTTTAGTCAAGAATAGAGACTTGGGAGATTATCCCCAGATTTTTTGTAAACTGTTTTTGATAATTCCTACAGGGATGTTTTACCCTGTGGTCGTTAAATACTTGTTATTTTTTGTAATGAACCCATCATCATCATGGTTGGGAGAACCACACTATGGATTATAATACATACTGGGATGAAAGTTGATGTCTTGTAACAGCTTTAGCTTTCAATATATCAAACTTTTATTTCAAGTTTTCTTCATATCAGTTTGCAATTAATTATCGACTACTTTAGCTATCGTAATTCGTTGTAGGTTGATGTGATCTGGTTTATGTCTCGTCCATATCTGATTTCTCTTATTTTAAAGTACAACAATTACCTTGCTTCAATTTAATGAATTAAAGGTTTATCTTTTTCGTTAAATGAATCATTTCGTACAAATCTTTGCAAACATATTTATCTAAATGTGATGATTTGTAAATTATAAGTTTGTTGTAATTTTTTATGTCTTGTTTGTCCTGTCATTTATATTTGAAGAGCACAACTACTTCCTGTTTATGAGAAGCTTGTGGAGAATCTGGTGCGGGTTTCCTCCCACCAAACCGCTAAATCAACTATTGCATGTAGGACAAACTTGAAGCATTACTTCAGGTTAGTTTGCTATTTATTATTCGATAGTTAATTTATTAGTGTTATTTAAGTAGTTTAAATAGATATATATATAGTTTAGATTCTTAGTTGCTTAGCTTAGTTAGTTTTCAGTTTATTTCTTTTTCATAAAATTATAAAAATCAAAAAACAATAGTTTTTCCGTCTTAGGACAATTTACAAATGATTTTTGCAAGTTTTCATTTAAATCTGTAATCTATAAATATTGTACATTTGCGATTAAGATCTAACCCTATTGATAATTGAGCATTTAGTTTCATAGAATTATTGTTGTATATTATAGATAATAGACTGTATATATATATATATTAGATTTGTTTATTAGTTTGCTTTGATTGTTATTTTCATTTAGGTTAGTTCTTTTAGTTAGTTTTTCTTTCGTTTCCTAGGACTTAGATCGGCCAACGGAGCCGCTAAACCCGTAAGGGTGGATCATCCCAAACGGCTTGGGTTATTTAGACAACCCCGGACCATATCCACTCTTCCAGTTGGCGAGCATTCATTTTCACCCGTCAACACTGAGTAATCAAAGAAAGTTGAAAGACCTCTACTATGAATATTACACATATTTCATCCTTGGTATACCTTATACAAACTGATTGCCCCCACTTCGTGTTTTAAAAAGTAAAATATAAGACAAATGGTGAAAGGAAATTCATATTTGATTGCCCCCATCTAGTCCAAGGAGATGATGAAAGGAAATTCATAAATGATTGCCCTCGTCTCAAAATTTAAATGAATAATTATGATTCGAGGTGGTGAAAGGAAATACAGTAAAAAGGGCCAGATAACTTCACCGGGGTACTGAGCAGGCTCGCTGGCAGAAGAAATATCTGAGATATCTGTAAGGCTGTCATATGTAAATTTCACTCTACTCTGGTAACCAGCCTTTTCGAAATCGGATCTGCATCCCAAGTTCAGACAAGACTCCACGATTAAAAGCATGGAATTTACTTCGTTTGATGGAAGCCAAAATCCACATTGTCTATTGAATTTTCTAGGACTATTTTGATTATCTTAAAGCAGACCTGAATTTAGTATCAAGAAGGATAAAGTCATCGAAAGGGCTGCAGTTGAGTTTAGAACACAATTGAATTTTGAAAATATTTTCAGAAGTAAAGACGAAATCTCTTTTTTCCATTTGTATCCCCTTCTTAAAACAAGTTTTGTGGAAAGAAACCAATGTCTCCATTTACCCAATGCAGGCATGTGGTATATTGTTCTTCCTGTCCCGTAGGAATAGGGGATCCCTAGTTGGAGCCGCCTTTTCCAAGTGGTTGAAATATAATTCTTAAATTCAAAAGTTGGTTTTTAGGTTGTCTTTTACTTCATGATCTTTACCCACTGAAAGCCTCAATATCCCGACATGCGAAGTGACGATGGTCGTTATAGTTCTAAGTCACCGTTACTTAACCGTTAAGCAATTTTATCACTTTTGTTACTTCGTACTATCACGCTTCGAAAGTTACAAGACGCATGGTTTTCAAACTACGATATGCGAAGTCGCGAAATGGTTCCAAAGGTTACCTTGGTTAGTGTCAAGAGTAAATCTTTTAAACCTTGTTTAAACATTATCGTGATTTCTCCACTCGGAAATCACTCCCTCCAAAAGCCGCATCTTCACGAATCTGATCCATGAAGTCATGATTTCCTTATTTAGACATGGATTAACTAAAAGCTTGGTCAACATCACGGGTAAAAGGCTAAATCACATCATCGCGATTTGGGGTATTCTGGACTCCAAGACTAGGAACAAAATCATCCGAGACGATGAACGCCAAAGAGAGGTTTCAAGGGATGAAAGTACAAAATTAAGGGACTTAACTAAATTAATTAATGCCTTAAAGGACCTTTAACATACACAGTCTACAGACGAGATTTTTGAATGTTTCCGCATTTCTTTATTATAACAAATATTTTAAACAGTTATGGCATTGATTTGAATCTTGATGAGTTAATGGAAAATAAGATCTTGTTTCACGCCTAAAACTTTCCATTAAACAACTTGACCATTCTGTCAGCAAGGACTCACGCAAAGTTGAAAGATCAAAGCAAGGGAGTTTCTTTCATTTTTTCAATTTTATTTCTATTTTGCATGCAAAGTTTTTTCATCAGGATAACTTATGTATGTATTTACAATTCTTACTATAGGAGATCTAAGTACATAGTTCTCTATCATGGCTCCACGAAAAGTGTCCAAGGTGGTTGCCGAGAGTTCAGGTTAGGGCTCGGATGTTGTTTATGATACTTCACCCCAAAGTATTAATACTGTCAAAACCTAGACATACATCTACGACATTCTTCAGTCCAAATCGGTGAATTGTTCAGATGATTTCAGCGATAATGAGAAGGATGATTTAGCCACCAAATAAAAAAATTTCATTCAAGTAGAGATGCACAAAATAGCGGCAAGACCACGACTCCTTCCCTATTATGATATGATCATATGGGCACTAGACCACGTGGATATCCTGACTAGGACTATTATTAGTGAACAGAAGGTGACGATTGGGACTTTTAGGCTGGAACATTTGCAGGCAATGTATCAGTTGTCATCCACACCAAACTTCATGTATAATGCCTAGTTTATGGAAGGTTTCAAGGGGAAGGAATGAGAGAAATACGACAGAAACTTGTCTGATCTGATCAAGGATTGGCTTCGCCACTCCCAAGTCTATCCAAGTGGACAAGGTTGTGGTTACTGAAAATTTGGTTGGGCCAGCCATGCCATTTCATATCCTTCTACCCCCTGTCAAACCCCCAGATTGCCTCGACCTTGATATACCCGATGCCATGGCCAACCCGTGTGCTAAGGATAATGTTAAGGCCGTCAAAAGACCTGGAAGGAAGAAATTCAAGGGTGATACTACTGTCAACAGTAAGGGAAAGAAAAACGCCCGATTGATACCGAGATTTTCCCGGAACAAGCCTAAACAGAACGTCGACCAAAATCCCATCTTCCTAAGTGAGGATTAAGACTCCGAAGTCGAGAATTTCCTAGTCGAGTAATACCCCTATTCTCATGGCCTCTGCTCTAAGGAACCCTATGACTATGTCTCTAACTTACCTCTGTGCCTCAAAAACGACCCTAACTACCCGGGAATCAAGCTTCACAATGAAACCCCTGGTAACTTGAACAAACCCTCATCGGTGATGACAAAGCCCAATCAATCACCATGTATCCAATCTAATGCTTGGCTAGAACATTATTACACTGATGTTCCCCTGTTGCAATCAAAGATCAAATCATTAGAGGAACGAGCGACAGTGCTGGCGAAGGAGAATGACAGGCTACAAGCCAACGAGAAGAAAAAAAAAACCACCGGTTCAATTGTCTTCAGAAACGTCGAAGCAACAACGACCTTTGTCAATTACAAATTATCATGACCGAGTTGTTTTATTACTGCCCAGGTATGTATTTCAACATAGATTTTTCTTTATGAGTTTGCTTGAATTAATATAACAGATTGGGTTTGCTTTCGATTAGCTCTGTTTTTTTTTTAATTGATTCAAAACAATTCTGTTGACTTTGAATTATCAGAAATGATTTCGTTATGAATCATGTATGGAAGATTTGCTTTGCTAAATTCAGAAACAACTACGATTTAGTTAATATTCTCATATTAGTATAAATGATTGATCGTTTTTTAGTCGGTTTGAATTGGGGTAGTCGATTGGGTTTGTTTTCGTTTAATAGATTTAAGGAATGATTCTGTTTTGTTTCCATTTTAGATTATGATTTCATCTGACCTGTACAGGAGATTTATTTTCTAAAATCAGACACAGCCATGATTTGGATTGATACAATTTTGTTGTTTCTGGATTATGACGGCTCTGAGTTGGTTCAATTTATTTCTTATGGTTTGATTTTGAGACGATTCTGTATGCTTGAATTAACATGGTATTTTATGTATGCAATGCATCAATATCAGAGATTGGTTTGGTAAATACAATGCAATTTATTGATTCGAAAAAAAAAACTCTGTTAGCTTTTGACTTAAAGACAACTTTGGTTAATTTCCGAGTCGACATAAAATATTTCATTTCTATTACATGAATAATTTGTTTGATCGTTTACAGTTCGTGTCGATTGAAATTTATTCATGAAAATGATTTCATTGGTTTCGAATTGTCTAAACGATTGTGTTGGCCCCAAATCGTTTTGATTCATTCCTGTTTGACTCGATTCGTGAACAATGTTGTGTGCCTTGAATTAGCATGAGTTGGATTAACTTCAAAGTTAGATTTTATACGAATTTATTAGTTTGGATTTAAATAATTCTGTTGAAGTGTTGGATTGACATATTATGTCTATATTAAATTCTTATCAGAGATTTGCTTGATATTCGTTTAGGGTCTGTTTTAATTGAAATAGATTCAAACAAGATTTCATTTGCTATCGATTAGCATAGAAGTTGTGGTTTAAATGATTCGTTTTGTTTTCAATTAGAAATTAAAGATTTGAATATATTTCTGTTAGCATTTCATTGATTCTGTTTTCAAATTAGACCAGCTACAAAATTGTGAGATTTTGTAACTAGTCTTAAAATTTAGATTTTTGTTAGTTTTACAAATAAAATATCACCTAAACTTGTCTATTCTTGTCCACTTTCAGGTGCATACAAATTTCAATGACCAATTGGATATGCTGTGGTTGTTTAGCAGATACTTTTGTGATATAGTTTTGTGATTAGCTTTAGTTAGGAATAGAGACTTGGGAGATTATCCCCAGATTTTTTGTAAACTGTTTTTGATAATTCCCACAGGGATGTTTTACCCTATGGTCTTTAAATACTTGTTATTTTTTGTAATGAACCCATCATTATCACGGTTGGGAGAACCAGACTATGGATTTATAATACAGACTGGGATGAAATTTGATGTCTTGTAACATCTTTAGCTTTCAATATATTAAACTTTTATTTCAAGTTTTCTTCATATCAGTTTGCAATTAATTATCGACTACTTTAGCTATCGTAATTCGTTGCAGGTTGATGTGATCTGCTTTATGTCTCGTCCATATCTGATTTCTCTTATTTTAAAGTACAACAATTACCTTTCTTCAATTTAATGAATTAAAGGTTTATCTTTTTCGTTAAATGAATCATTTCGTACAAATCTTTGCAAACAGATTTATCTAAATGTGATGATTTGTAAATTATAAGATTGCTGTAATTTTTTATGTCTTGTTTGTCTTGTCATTTATATTTGAAGAGAACAACTTCTTCTTGTTTATGAGAAGCTTGTGGAGAATCTGGTGCGAGTTTCCTCCCACCAAACCGCTAAATCAACTATTGCATGCAGGACAAACTTGAAGCACTACTTCAGGTTAGTTTGCTATTTATTATTCGATAGTTAATTTATTAGTGCTATTTAAGTAGTTTAGATATATATATATATATATATATATATATATATATATATATATATATATATATATATATATATATATAGTTTAGATTCTTAGTTGCTTAGCTTAGTTATTTTTCAGTTTATTTCTTTTTCATAAAATTATAAAAATCAAAAAACAATAGTTTTGTTGTCTTAGGACAATTTACAAATGATTTTTGCAGGTTTTCATTTAAATCTATAATCTGTAAATATTGTACATTTGTGATTAAGATCTAACCCTGTTGATAATTGAGCATTTAGTTTCATAGAATTATTGATGTATATTATAGATAATAGACTGTATATATATATATATATTTTAGATTTGTTTGTTAGTTTGCTTTGATTGTTATTTTCATTTAGGTTAGTTCTTTTAGTTAGTTTTTCTTTCGTTTCCTAGGACTTAGATCGGCCAACGGAGCCGCTAAACCCGTCAGGGTGGATCATCCCAAATGGCTTGGGTTATTTAGACAACCCCGCACTGGATCCACTCTTCCAGTTGGCGAGCGTTCATTTTCGCTCGTCAACAAATGGCGCTAGAAGGAGGGCCTGGAATTTATTAATGGCACGAGGCGGTCGTAAGACTCCTCCACCACCTAACCTCTCACCTATAGTGACAAGGAGTCATTAAAACGACAACATCCCTGTTCGTGCTCGAATCGTCGCCTGGTGAGCAAGAATGGGAGCACTAGCATGCCCTGTTGGGCTCAGCAGGGCAGAACAGGTTTGCTGTGAATCAAAATGGGTTAACATACAATAGAAAACCAAACGAAATAAAATCTAACTA
>ML777988.1:203523-228492 GCA_009831015.1 Picea engelmannii | reverse complement strand
TTCCCTGTTGAAACAATGAGCCTGCACTGCTTTTTATAGCCATTTCCAGGCGGTCATGTAACTAGTTCCCGGTGTAGACACAGGCTAGTTTAGGGTTCGCTTAAGCCATAAATTCGCCGTATTTGCAGAACCGACCCTGATCAAAGGGTCAAATCATCTCGGGCGAAGGTCTATTGGCGGTCGGGAAGCCGACTTAAGCATTTAATGTGACGTATTAGCAGATGTGCGGCTTTTCATGTGGACAGTCGCGCATCGTGCGCTTAAAGCGCGCACAACACGTTCTTATCCCGCGCATACGCGCGCACCTTATGATGTGAAGTGTCTTTCAATTTTTGTATAGTATTTGACCCTTCTGGAATGCTGTGAATAGTGCCATGAATGACTTCATTGCTGTTTTGCTGATGTAGAGTTCTTGTCGCTATGTGCAGATGATGTGGAGTTCTTGTCGCCATGTGCTGACGAAATTTCAGTGATAACAATCCCCCCTCAAACAACAACCACATCAAACGATGATCTACGGATCACAGTTGAACCAGCAACCCCAAATCCAATAGGTGGTGACGTTCAAGAAATTGTTCGCCAATCTCTTTTGAGAACACATAGTGCCTTTTCCCATTTAAGGAAACCAAATCGGCCTTTGGACCAACCCTTAGACTTCTCCGAGGTCAGAGAACAACTTGGAGGCACTAACCTCACTTTAAACCCTACAGATCCAATCCCCAATCCTGCTGTAGGAGGATTTGGAATACCACCCTCACCACCTCCATCATCTCCTTCTTCTTCTGGAGAAGACTCTTATGACGAAGGAAGTTCCCCTTCTTAGCCTTCCAGACTGCCTACACCATTGGCCAACCAGAACAATCCTGCTAGACTTTGGCTCGACCAGGATGTTGTAGCCGTACCCGGACCTCAGCATCCCTTACCCAAACATCCAGAGAAGTGGCTTCCCAAGTTTGACCCTGACTCTAAATAGATCGTCGTAGATCACATTAAAAATTTTATGTTAGCTATTAGACTCCGCAATGTCGAGCATGAAGACGTAGTCTGTAGGTTGTTCCCCTACACTTTCGAGGGAAATGCCTCTACTTGGTATTTTTCCCAACAACCCCATACCATCGTGTCTTGGGAAAACTTTGAATCCTACTTTCTTGAGAAATTCGGAGACGGTAAGTCCCCAGAAGTTCTAGTCATGGAGCTTTCTATTTTAAGAATGAACCCAAAAGAAAAAATCAAAGAATTTAATCAAATATTCTTAACACCAAAGAACCGAATCCCTACGGATTCCATGCCTGCCGAGAATCTTATCATAGCATACTATACCAAAGCCTTGCATCAAAGTATATCCATTTGGGTTAAACGATCTAAGAAATCCACGTTGTTAGAGGCCTTTGAAGAAGCCAGCCAGATTGAAAAATACATCCTTAGTTTAAAATGCGCTATTAGCAACGAAATAGAGACTAGTTCCTCTTCCAAAAAGAAGATCGAAATCCTCCCTAGAACTTCTCAAAACAAAGCACAACCTGAAATCTCGGATTTAGAAAATTTAACAAAAGTCGTTCAAAAACTGTCAAATCAAGTTATAGATTTGAAAAGGATAGTCGAAGAAGCTTCTTCAAGCAAAGGGCCTTACAAACCCCCATTCAGGAAGCCTTTTCCCACCAACTGACCTAATCCAAATACCGAGGGCTTAAATCTAGAGAGTTTGCAATTTGCTCTTCAAACCGTTCTAGAAGCCCAGGATAACTTGATGCCTCCTAAGATTCCTGAGGAGGTTGTTGAACAAGAGACAGTTTAATAAGAAGAGCAATATTCTCCGAACATTTTTGGATACTTCTCAAATAGTATTTTTCAGGCTAACTTTGAGACAGTACATCCCTACAATACTAGGAGTAAGACCGCAAACAAACCTTCTTCTGAAAACACTACGACTTTGCCCCCAAAGAAGTATAAAGCAGCTGAGACTAAACAGAGTCATGTAAAACCCAACTTAGATTATGATTTAGTAGAATATCTAAAGAAGTTAAGGGCTAACATTTATGTTTATGAATTGTTAAAATTTTCATTTATGTTACAAAAAATGTTACAGAACATCGCAGAGAATAGAAAAAATGGTAATTCAAACAAGGTTGTTCAGAACAATGTTCCTCAGAAGACTTCCACCAAGAATAATATTGATCCTCTTGATAAAAGAAGCCTTCCTGTAAATAATGTAAATAATGTAGATATATTAGCTTTAGAAACTGCGAGTAAAAATACACAAGCTTCCACACTTACTACTCACAGGAATGTACCTTTGTTTTTGTTAACTTTCAAAATCTTTAATAGAAATGTGCACAATTGTATGGTAGACTCAGGAGCGTCATCCAATGTGATGCCATGGTCTGTGTGTCAGAAGATTAACGCTGAAGTTGAACCATCCACTTTAAAAATCATACAACTTGATCGAACTAGTGTTAAGGTCATAGGCGAATTAAGAAATGTGCTTATAAGATTATCATCTAACCCCAAAGTTCATCAAGTCATTGATATTATTGTTGTGGATATTCCAGAAGTATATGGTCTGTTTTTAAGCAGGGACTGGTCGGAGCAACTACATGTCTATTTCGCAACAGATTGGTCACCTGTGGCTTCTAGAAAACAACAAGCCCAACAAAATCAAATTAAATCGTGAACGCTACCTAAAGCTCATAGTCACATATTTGAATGATCCCAACGAAACATTTACACCTTCTGTTGATTCACCTGAAATACAAGGAATGGATACCTTCTTCGGCAATTTCATGGCCGAGACTTAGCTATCATTAACTCAGAAAAACAATTCAAGATTGTAGCATATGTGTAGCCAGTAGCTTCTACACAATGGTCTTATACACCTGATAAAAGTCAAATTTGGTCTCTTTATTTTGACGGGTCAAATTCCAAAGAAGGAGCAGGTGTATGTTGTGTCATTATTGATCTGGCAGGTAACAAAACTCTGATCGCATGTAGGTGAGAATTTGAATGTACTAATAATACAACAGAATATGAGGCTTTACTGCAGGGCCTTAGAAAAGATTTAGACGTGACCATTCAAAACTTGGCTACCTTTTTGTGATTCCGAAATCGTGGTTAGAAAGGTAAGAGATTATATCCATTGTCTGTCTCTGCATCTTAAAAGCTACCAATCCGAGGTATGGAATTTAATGAATAAATTTTCTGCTTTCAATATAAATTCTATTCCTAGATCGAATAATGTTGAATTTGATCTATTAGCTAACGTAGCTTCCAAACTTTTTCTTGCAAAAGGCCTGTCCCAAAATGCTTTCTCCGTCGAACTGTTGTTCATGCCATCCGTTCCCGACAATATTACGAATTGGAGAGTCTTCGACAACGATCAACATATCATTAGCTTCCTGCATATGGAAGAAACTTTTCAAGGCGCGGTGATCGACGAATGCACCCAAGACGACAATTTCCGCGATTTCACAGTAATACCAGATCCAAGAACTCCTGAATCTTCATCGAACATGGTAAATTCGATCCCCAAGTCTGTAGTTAGATTAGAGAAATTTTACGATCTTCAAGATAAATTCAAAAAATCGATCAACTGTAAAACCAATAGTTCCTCGTTATCATATGAAAAAGTAAACTTAGGAACTAATGACAATCCGCAGTGCATTAATTTAGGGTTAGATTGTTCTCAACAAGAAAAAGATGCATTTATTAAATTGTTTAAATAATTTAAAGATATTTTTGTGTGGATGTATGATGACCTTAAAACTTTCTATCCTAATATCATACAACACGTCATTTCTATGAATCCCCAAACCTTACCCTTTTAAAAAAAACTAAGAAAAATGCACCCTAAGCTCGAACCGACCGTTAAAAAAGAATTGAATAAACTCCTAAATGCTAATATAATTTTCCCTATTAGGAACACTCAATGGGTTTCTAACCTTGTCCCTGTTTGGAAGAAAAGTGGGGAAATTCAACTATGCGTCAATTTTTGAAACCTTAATAGAGCGTTTGATAAAGACAACTACCCTGTCCCACCCATGGAACACATCCTTCAACAGGTATCTAGTTCTGAGAGGCTATCCTTATTGGATGGTTTCTCAGGGTACAAACAAGTCTTCATGTCTCCTCCAGACCAACTTAAAACTACCTTCCACACCCCATGGGGCAACTACACTTACAGGAAAATGCCCTTTGGATTGATTAATGTCGGTGCCACTTTCCAGAGAGAAATGGACATCTCTTTCCGAGGCTTAATCAATGAGTCCGTTGTAATTTACTTATATGATGTTACTGTACTTTCAAAGAACAAAACTGATCATCTAGCTCATTTAAGAGCCGTTCTACAGCGATGTCGCAAATACAACATTTCCTTAAATCCTAAAAAATCCATTTTCGCAGTAGAACAAGGTAAACTCTTAGGATTCATTATGTCAAGAAAAGGGATGATTATCGACTCGGAAAGGACACAAGTCATCTCGAAACTTCCCCCTCCCTCATCCAAAAATTCTATGCAGTGTTTCTTAGGCCAGATAAACTTTGTCAGGAGATTCGTCCCCAGTTTCTCCGAAATGGTCAGACCTTTACAGAACCTAATTAAGAAAGATGCATAATATCATTGGGGACCCTTAGAGAATCAAGATTTTAATTCAATAAAAAAGGCCATAATAGATGTTCCTTCTCTCATGAGTCCCGAATTGTTACAATACTTCACGCTTTACACTTTTGCTTCTGACCGCTCCTACGTTGTCGTCCTAACTCAAAAGAATGCCAAAAATAATGAAGTACCCATTGCCTTTACGAGATATTCTTTCAAAGGCACGAAACTTAACTACCCTGCAGTAGATCAGAAAGCCTATGCTATTTTCAAAGCAGTCAAGCACTTCCGGTCTTATCTTTTGAAATCTAGGACGAAAGTTATTGTCCCTTACTCAGTCGTCAGAAACCTTTTAGTGCAAAAAGAGTTAGGCGAAAAAAGGGCGATCTGGGTTACCTCCTTAAAGGAGTATGACATAGAAATTACCCCAGCTCAGATAGTGAGAGGCCAAGGGTTATGAAAGCTAGTTGTTGATTCAACATTAGGATAGCAAGAAGAGAATGATATATTAAACCTAGGACAACACAATCAAAATGCAATCTGTTGTGCACAAAACTCTGTCAGTCCATGGTACGACAATATAAAATTATGTCTTGAACATGGGTCAGCCCCCTGTCACCTGGATCCCACTAAGAGAAGAGTGTTAAGATTAAATCATGCCTCCTTTCATTTAGTTAATAGTATTATGTTTCGTCAAAATTTTGATGGCGTACTAATGCGCTGTCTTCAGAAAGACGAAGCAGAAAAAGTCTTGCTAGAGCTGCACGTAGGAGAAGCTGGTGGTCATTTTGGTGGTGACACCACTGCCCATAAAGTCTTGAGAGATGGTTATTACTATCCCACACCTTTTAGAGATGCCCATGCCTTGTGCCGCAAGTGTATTATTTGTCAAAAAGCATCAGGGCAGTTACAGAAACCAGCCTTTCCTTTGCACCCCGTTTCAGTAGAATCCCCTTTTCAGTAGTGGGGCCTTGATATTATAGGTCCAATCAATCTGCCATCCTCACAGTAGAATAAGTTTATCATAATAGCCACAGATTATTTCACCAAGTGGTCTGAAGTTGCCACGTTGAGAACTGTGAATACTAGTCAGGTAATTGCCTTTTTAAATTCAAATATTATCACTCATTTTGGTATCCCTGACTGTTTAGTATTCGATAACACTTCTTATTTTTATTCTCTTGAGATGAGAGAGTTTGCTCTTCAAAAAGGAATTAAATTGAAGTATTCTGCCAACTATTATCCCCAAGGCAATGGATTGGCAGAATCAACAAATAAGAATCTGATTAAAATTATCAAGAGAATGGTATCTGAGAATCACAAAAACTGGCATAATGCATTGTTAAACGCAATCTGGGCTGATAGAGTGACACCCAAAACTGTTGTAGGTAACTCTCCCTTCTTTCTTGTCTATGGCAGAGAAGTAATTCTGCCACCACACTTTCTTCTTCCCTCACTACAACTATCACAGAAAATACAAGAAGAAGATTGTCCCCATTTGGAAAACCGAATTAACGCTTTAATGAAACTAGAAGAGGTAAGAGCTCAAGCTAAACATAAGTTAGATTAGCATCAGCTAGTGGTCAAAAGTTGGTTTGATACCAACTCTGCCTCTGATAGGAATTTCGAAGTAGGTGACCTTGTTTTGAAGTGGGACAAACCACATGAGGGAAAGGGAGAGCACACGAAATTTCAGAACTTATGGCTTGGACCGTTTTTAATTGCTGAGAAACTAGGTCCCAGCTCTTTCCGATTGCAGAATCTAGAGGGACAGCCTGACACCTATCTGGTGAATGACCAATCTCTGAAAAGATATTTCGCTTGATGACAACTCTGTTTATACTATGTACATATTTTTCTTTTGTTTTCTTTTCTTTCGCTGTTTTGGTTTTGATTTTTCCTTTATGCTTATCAGTTTTTGTTTTTGGAAATACACGTACCTAAATTTATGAACTGTTCAGACAAAGAAAACAAAAAATTCTTTCACTGAGGTGACTGTTGAGAAATTGTGTAAAAATCAATTATATACTTCTGGAATTTACATATTTGTTGGAAAAAAACTGTTGTTTGAAAGAAGTTAACTGATTTCGATCTGTGAGTAAAGCCTGTCACAATCATCTATTATCTTTTTACGCTATCCCTGTCCCTTAAGGGAACGAATCAGAAGATGTATCCCTGCCTTAGAAGGTTTGTTCTGTAAATAAACCATCTCTAGATCTTAATGAAGGATAATCCTAAAAAATTATGTTGAGGTCTGTAAAATATATGTTAAAATATCATAATTTTCAGCGTCACCCCGCTCAATCGTATATCTTTAAAAAATTAAAACATAAAAGAGCTGTGGGAAGTGCTTGTAAACCCACCAGGATGTTGAACACGTCTGCTGGCAGTGGGTAAATGCACGCATGACGCCAAGACAACTTCGTCGGGGTACTGAACAGGCCCGCTGGTAGTGAAGCAATGTCGGGTATATGAAAATTCGTAAATATGAAACCTCTTGACCTTAAAATGTCCTTTATTCTAATCTGGAACTTCTTCGCAGGATACGGATATCAGAGTGGGTTAAATGAAAACCATGTCGAGGCTATGGACTCCTGCTGGAAGCAGTGGCCCTGTCAATAGTGTTGGAGGTTTTATCTTTAATATCGTGGTTCGCTTATCTTAAGACTGCTATTAGTTTCCATCCTTTAAACACTGCTGGAATATTTGATTAATGATGATGTTTAAACAATTTTCTGGTTATTTCTGTGGAATTATTCTTGTTATCTTAATCTGAATTTGTTCTCTCGACAGAGATAACTACTTCTACCAGTGTGTCACCATTGTTGGCAGCCATTTCGCATTTTTATCCTATCTCTGTAAGCTGCCCACGCAAGTGTCTTAAAACCCATGATTCTCATCGCAATCTTTTGATAATATGACATGATTATCTGACGCATTTGCACACCTACCTGTTGTCCTCGTTTTCACAACTGCAAGCGTGAAAATTTTGATTTCGAAGTCACCTCAATTGCATTAAAATCGTCACTTGACTATTGTGGTTACTCTTGTCTATCTGTTCATTGCATTTCCAATTTAATCATAGTCGCACAGTTGGCAAGTTACCAAAATCCTTACTCATTTGGCATTTTTGTTGTTAATATGATTTCAAATTTCATGAGATTGTGATGATATTATAAAGACTGTCATTGAATCCTTAATACATTGGTGATTTGATGTTCTATGATCAACTTCCTTGGCACTTTGGTTTCATGAAAATATATTGACATTGTGGTTAGACCCTTGGCACAATCATTTCATACAACATACATTTGTGATGATCGAACCCTTGGTGTTGATTTCGAATCATTGTTTTGGTTTTAAAACTATGCAAACGCTATGCTTATGCAAATTTTGGGGTCAACTTACCATAGTTTTCATTAATGGTTTGAATGGCATTGTTTTTAACATATGCAATAGTTATTTGAATCACCATATGTGCTGTCGGTTGTACATTGGGAAATGACTGTTTTGCATGGGCTGATCTAGCTCCACCACCCTCGCACATTCGGGCATTAATTCCTTCCCTCTATCCTGGGTTAACTCTGTTGTTTTTGGGTAAGCCTGTGAGCTTTTCAATCTTATGAATACCCTGTCCAAACCCTCGCCCGACCACTCGGATCACTGTGTATTCCCGTCTATGGCACCTGTGGTGCGCATAGAGCCCAATGCTAGCCAAACACTCTTGTTGTTCGATAATGCCCGTGAAGATTTTCAAAATAGTGGTTGGCTGGTGTTTATCCAGAGATTCGAGGGTTTCAACCTTTCGGTTGCCCAACAATTCTCCCTCACCTTCGAGGGTTGTAGGGCTAAGGTCAGAGACTTACAACTCGACCTAAATGAGGAATTCATAAGTTCGGCTACAGGAATACCAGCCACGGGGCAAAGGTGGTTCAAAAATTCCAAAGTTGACGAGGTTTCGTGGCTTCTCTTATTCACATCAAGAAAAATTGTTAGCTGTGATAGAGGTATGCCTCTCGCTACCCTCAAACCCAGGTGGCATGACTTGTTGGCAATTGTTAAACAATTTGTAACCTACGAAGGTCATTATGGCTTGGTATTTTTGTACCATCTTCGGTTACAGATGAATTTTATAGGCTATCCTATGAACATGCCACATTATCTCTTACGTATCCTTTACAAGATGTCCAAATGATTCAAGCGTGAAAAGGATGATAGAAACCTTTTCCATTACTGCTTGATAAAAATCCTTATCATTCATCGTTTGACTCTTAGTGGAGATAATTGACAAGCCTTCCTATCAAGGAATGGATTCGCCACTCCCGAGTCTGTCCAATTTGAAAAGGTTGTGGTTACTGAAACTTTGGTTGGGCCAGCCATGCCATTTCATATCCTTCTACCCCCTGTCAAACCCCCGGATTGCCCCGAACTTGATCTACCCGATGCCATGGCCAACCCGTGTGCTAAGGATAATGTTAAGGCCATCAAAAGACCTGGAAGGAAGAAAGTCAAGGTTGATACTATTGTCAAAAGTAAGGGAAATAAAAACGCCCGATTGATATCGAGATTTGCCCGTAACAAGCCTAAACAGAACATTGACCAAAATCCCATTATCCTGAGTGAGGATTCAGACTCGGAAGTTGAGTGTTTCCTAGCCGATGAATACCCCTATTATCATGGCCTCTGCTCTAAGGAACCCTACGACTATGTCTCTAACTTACCTACGTGCCTAAAAAATGACCCTAACTACCCAGGAATCAAGCTTCACAATGAAACCCCTGGTAACTTGAACAAACCCTCGCCGGTGATGCCAAAGCCCAATCAATCACCATGTATCCAATGTAATGCTTGGCTAGAATGTTATTAAACCGACGTTCCCCTGTTGCAATCAAATATCAAATCGTTAGAGGAATGGGTGACAGTGCTGGAGAAGGAGAACGACAGGCTACAAGCCAACGAGAAGAAACAAAAAACCACATGTTCAATTGTCTTCAAAAACATCGAAGCAACAATGGCCTTTGTCAATTACAAATTATCATGACCGAGTTGTTTTATTACTGCCCAGGTATGTATTTCAACATAGATTTTTCTTTATGAGTTTGCTTGAATTAATATAACATATTGGGTTTGCTTTCGATTAGCTCTGTTTGTTTTTAATTGATTCAAAACAATTTTGTTGACTTTGAATTATCAGAAATGATTTCGTTATGAATCATGTATGGAATATTTTCTTTGCTAAATTCGGACACAACTACGATTTAGTTAATATTCTCATATTAGTATAAATGATTGATTGTTTTTGAGTCGGTTTGAATTAGGGTAGTCGATTGGGTTTTTTTTTCATTTAATAGATTTAAGGAATGATTTTGTTTTGTTTCCATTTTAGATTATGATTGCATATGACCTGTACCGGAGATTTATTTGCTAAAATCATACACAACCATGATTTGGATTGATACGATTTTGTTGTTTCTAGATTATGACGGCTCTGAGTTGGTTCAATTTATTTCTTATGGTTTGATTTTGAGACGATTTTGTATACTTGAATTAACATGGTATTTTATCTATGCAATGCATCAATATCAGAGATTGGTTTGGTAAATACAATGCAATTTATTGATTCGAAAAAAACAACTTTGTTAGCTTTTGATTTAAAAACAATGTTGGTTAATTTCCGAGTCGACATAAAATATTGCGTTTGTATTACATGAATAATTTGTTTGATCATTTACAGTTCATGTAGATTAAAATTTATTCATGAAAATGATTTCATTGGTTTCGAATTGTCTGAACGATTGTGTCAGCCCCAAATTGTTTCAATTCATTCCTGTTTGACTCGATTCGCGAGCAATGCTACATGCCTTGAATTAGCATGAGTTGGATTAGATTCAAAGTTAGATTTGATATGACTCTGTTAGTTTGGATTTAAATGATTCTGTTGAAGTGTTGGATTGACATATTATGTCTATATTAAATTATTGTCAGAGATTTTCTTGATATTCATTTAGGATTTGTTTTAATTGAAATAGATTCAAACAAGATTTCATTTGCTATCGATTAGCATAGAAGTTGTGGTTTAAATGATTCATTTTGTTTTCAATTAAAAATTAAAGATTTGAATATATTTCTGTTAGCATTTCATTGATTCTATTTTCAAATTAGACCAGCTACAAAATCGTGAGATTCTGTAGCTAGTCTTAAAATTTAGATTTTTGTTAGTTTTACAAATAAAATATAACCTAAACTTGTCTATTCTTGTCCACTTTCAGGTGCATATGAATTTCAATGACCAATTGGATATGCTATGGCTGTTCAGGAGATACGTTTGTGATATAGTTTTGTTATTATCTTTAGTCAGGAATAGAGACTTGGGAGATTATCCCCAGATTTTTTGTAAACTATTTTTGATAATTCCCACAAGGATGTTTTACCCTATGGTCTTTAAATACTTGTTATTTTTTGTAATGAACCCATCATCATCACGGTTGGGAGAACCATACTATGGATTTATAATACAGACTGGGATGAAAGTTGATGTCTTGTAACATCTTTATCTTTCAATATATCAAACTTTTATTTCAAGTTTTCTTCATATCAATTTGCAATTAATTATCGACTACTTTAGCTATCGTAATTCGTTGCAGGTTGATGTGATCTGGTTTATGTCTCGTCCATATCTGATTTCTCTTATTTTAAAGTACAACAATTACCTTGCTTCAATTTAATGAATTAAAGGTTTATCTTTTTCGTTAAATGAATCATTTTGTACAAATCTTTGCAAACAGATTTATCTAAATGTGATGATTTGTAAATTATAAGATTGCTGTAATTTTTTATGTCTTGTTTGTCCTGTCATTTGTATTTGAAGAGAACAACTTCTTCCTATTTATGAGAAGCTTGTGGAGAATCTGGTGTGGGTTTCCTCCCACCAAATCGCTAAATCAACTATTGCATGCAGGACAAACTTGAAGCATTACTTCAGGTTAGTTTTCTATTTATTATTCGATAGTTAATTTATTAGTGTTATTTAAGTAGTTTAGATAGATATATATAGTTTAGATTCTTTGTTGCTTAGCTTAGTTAGTTTTCAGTTTATTTCTTTTTTCATAAAATTATAAAAATCAAAAAACAATAGTTTTGCTGTCTTAGGACAGTTTACAAATGATTTTTGCAAGTTTTCATTTAAATCTGTAATCTGTAAATATTGTACATTTGTGATTAAGATCTAACCCTGTTGATAATTGAGCATTTNTATATATATATATATATATATATATATATATATATATATATATATATATATATATATATATATATATTAGATTTGTTTATTAGTTTGGTTTGATTGTTATTTTCATTTAGGTTAGTTCTTTTAGTTAGTTTTTCTTTTGTTTCCTAGGACTTAGATCAGCCAACAGAGCCGCTAAACCCGTCAGGGTGGATCATCCCAAACGGATTGGGTTATTTAGACAACCCCAGACCGGATCCACTCTTCCAGTTGGCGAGTGTTCATTTTCGCCCGTCAACACTTAGTAATCAAGGCAAGTTGACAGACCTCTATTGTGAATATTACACATATATCATCCCTGGTACACCTTATACAAACTGATTGCCCCCACTTCGTGTTTTAAAAAGTAAAATATAAGACAAATGGTGAAAGGAAATTCATATTTGATTTCCCCCATCTAGTCCAAGGAGATGATGAAAGGAAATTCATAAATGATTGCCCTCGTCTCAAAATTTAAATGAATAATTATGATTCGAGGTGGTGAAAGGAAATACAGTAAAAAGGGCTAGATAACTTCATCGGGGTACTGAGCAGGCTCGCTGGCAGAAGCAATATCTGAGATATTTGTAAGGATGTCATATGTAAATTTCACTCTACTCTGGTAACCAGCCTTTTTGAAACCGGATCTGCATCCCAAGTTTAGACAAGACTCCCTGATTAAAAGCATGGAATTTACTTTGTTTGATGGAAGCCAAAATCCACATTATCTATTGAATTTTCTAGGACTATTTTGATTATCTTAAAGCAGACCTGAATTCAGTATCAAGAAGGATAAAGTCATCGAAAGGGCTGTAGTTGAGTTTAGAATGCAATTGAATTTTGAAAATCTTTTCAGAAGTAAAGACGAAATATCTTTTTTCCATTTGTATCCCCTTCCTAAAACAAGTTTCACAGAAAGAAACCAATGTCTCCATTTACCCAATGCAGGCACGTGGTATATTTTTCTTCTCGTCCCATAGGAATAGGGGATCCCTAGTTGGAGCCTATGTTGGAGCCGCCTTTTCCAAGTGGTTGAAATATAATTCTTAAATTCAAAATTTGGTTTTTAGGTTGTCTTTTACTTCATGATCTTTACCCACTGAAAGCCTCAATATACCGACATGTGAAGTGGGGATGGTCGTTATAGTTCTAAGTCACCGTCACTTAACTGTTAAGAAATTTTATCACTTTTATTACTTTGTGCTATCGCACTTCGAAAGTTACAAGTCGCATGGTTTTCAAACTCCGATATGCGAAGTCGCGTAACGGTTCCAAAAGTTACCCTGGTTAGTGTCAAGAGTAAATATTTTAAACCTTGCTTAAACATTATCGTGCTTTCGACACTCAGAAATCGCTCCCTCCAAAAGCCGCATCTTCATGACTCTGATCCATGAAGTCGTGATTTCCTTATTTAGACATGAATTAACTAAAATCTTGGGCAACATTACGGGTAAAAGGCTAAATCACGCCATCACGATTTGGGGTATTCTGGACTCCAAGACTAGGAACAAAATCATCCGAGACGACGAACGCCAAAGAGAGGTTTCAAGGGCTGAAAGTACAAAATTAAGGGACTTAACTGAATTAATTAATTCCTTAAAGGACCTTTAACATACACAGTCTACGGATGAGATTTTTGAATGTTTCCGCATTTGTTTATTATAACAAATCTTTTAAACATTTATGGCATTGATTTGAATCTTGATGAGTTAATGGAAAATAAGATCTCGTTTCATGCCTAAATCTTTGCATTAAACAACTTGACTGTTCTGTCAGCAAGGACTCATGCAAAGTTGAAAGATCAAAGCAAGGGAATTTCTTTCATTTTTTCAATTTTATTTCTATTTTGCATGCAGAGCTTTTTCATTAGGATAACTTATGTTTGTATTTACAATTCTTACTACAGGAGATCTAAGTACAGAGTTCTCTATCATGGCTCCACGAAAAGTTTCCAAGGTGGTTGCCGAGAGTTTAGGTCAGGGCTCGAATGTTGTTTCTGATACTTCACCCCGAAGTATTAATACTATCAAAACCTGGACATACATCTATGACATTCTTCAGTCCAAATTGGTGAATTGTTCAGATGATTTCGGCAATAATGAGAAGGATGATTTGGCCACAAAATACAAAATTGTCATTCAAGTAGAGATGCACAAAATAGCGGCAAGGCCATGACTCCTTCACTATTATGATATGATCATATGGGCGCTAGACCATGTGGATATCCTGACCAGGACTATTATCAATGAACAGAAGGTGATGATTGGGACTTTTAGGCCGGAACATTTGCAGGAAATGTATCAGCTGTAACCCACACCAAACTTCATGTATAATGCCGAGTTTATGGAAGGTTTCAAGGGGAAGGAATGCGAGAAATATGGCATAAACTTTTCCGATCTGATCAAGGATTAGGTTTCGCACCCCGCAAAATTCAGGGCGGTTTCTAATGGAATTTATTCAATCTCCTCCTTAGAGCCGCCATTCAGGTATATAAAAATGATGGCCTATAGGTTGTATGGGAGGGAGGAAACCACACACTTTTTCCTCTCATGGGTGCCTTTGATTCATAAAGTCACTGAAGGTTTTTCTTTCGATTGGGACAAACTATTGTTGGACAGTCTAACTAGTCGAATTACCGAATATCAAGCGCAGAAGGCGAGTGAGAAAGAAGCCTCATTTTTCATGTCCGCCTACGCCATGGATGCTATTTGTTTCATGATGCCTTTACCTCTAATGAGTTGGAGCTGGAATCCATCTAATGTTGAGCCTATTCATGTCTATCACTCGAAACTTTGGGAGGATAAGGCCATAGAATTCATATACAATATTTTCAACTGGGTGATGGTACCGATGAATGTCTCCATCTTCGATAACCCACCTCCCAGGATTTCAGATAACATCGCGGCCAACTTGAGTAGTGTGGCTAACTGGTATGTAGAAGCAGAGTTTTCATACATCAAGGTTTCTGGCACCTATGTTCCCCCATATGCTCTACCACTATTCATGTCGGATAATTTGTTATGTCGCGAAATCACCAGGCAAAGCATGCTCGATGGCATAAGCAAAGAGCACAAAGGTTTTTTGAATAAGGTATGGCCGCCATTCCCCATTCATTTTAATACATATTCTTTATTATATTTCAGACATGCCAAAGCTGAGGCTAGAGCCTTGGAGGAATTTAAATTGGTCAACATTGAGTTTAAGCAACATGACCCACATAAGGTCGTGAGTAATCACATGGAGAATTATGGCCTAAAAAGATACGAACATGAGCATTCACCTCATGATGACATCTTTCGAGGTGTGAGATCCTATGCTAAGGTCCTAAGTCAGATTCAAGCCCTATTTCCCGGGGATATGTCCGATCTCTTCAAATTTAAGGAACATCGGCGGAGCTACCTTCCCCCAGTTTTATAGAGTAAGAACCCACAGAATATAGATATATAGAAAATAGAAGCCAAGGAATCAAAATATTCAGGTCCTGACCGAGAGGAAAATCAGGAAAAGATAGAGGAAACTGGGAACCCGAAACAATAAGATGTGATCCCCAACCCAGAGAAAGGAAGCCCAGAAGCGGTTGTACTAGGCGATTCGGTCCAGAGCCAAGAAGAAATATTCCCACAAAGGGTAAGTGTCATGCCATCACCTACATCAAGCAAGCCAGACACAGTTGTTATCCCAGAGAAACCATCCAAGGAAATCGACAGTCCCATTGCTTCTATCACTCCCCTACAGTTCACAAAGTGGACCCCCGATGTGGGATGGATTTTTGATGAAGAACTAACACCCATTACTGTAGGAGAGTTGCCTCTAAATGGATTTTTCTTCGATAATAAGAGAAAGGCCGTCGTGAAGCAAGATATTTACCAAGAAGAGGACATAATAGCCAAAAAATTCAAAATCCTAGCTGATGGGAAGGCCATGAAAAAGGAGGAATTCACCACTCAGAGAGCAGGGATGTTGGGGTATTTTTCTACAACCAACCAATATTTCGTCGAATCTCTAAAGGAAGAGTTAAATAATAAGAACTAATTGATCAGTAAATTGGAGGCTAAGATAGCTACAATAGAGGAAAATGTAGAGATCAGGTGAACATAGGTCTAGAGCAAGCCAGAGCAGCTGATCAAAAGGAAACTGAGCAACTCAAATCCGATCTCGAGCAAATACATCAGTTGGCCCGGAGCAGCCAGGAACAGGTAAGCCATCAAGAAGAAATGATAAGGAAGTTACAGGTAAAGTTGAATTCTGCCAAGAGCCAGGTTATAGATATCGGGATATTCCAATCCCAAGCCATTGAGATCCGAAAGAGAGTGTTAGTATCTCAACAAGATTTACTTGCTAAAGTGGAAGCCATCCAAAATCATTGCCAGACCATTGACCAAGTGCTGAAAGAAATTTATTTGAGAGAAAGAGAAGTTGGGGTGGCTCATGTCGCTTTCCAATAAGATGTTATAGCCACGAAGAAAAAAGAAGTGGTCAGTAGTTCTAGACTTTCCATCCCAGAGCAAACCAGAGGAAATATCTTGTTGAAGGTGTGGGAGTGTAATATATCATAAAGCAGAGAACGAGCTAAAGAAATGAGAAACTCTTGTGAAGAAACTTCCAGCTTGATAAATGAAAGTTTGTTGGATCTCGATAGGGAAAGCAGTGTTGGGACACTGGGCCAGATCGATATGGCCAATCACCTGCTCGATATCAAGGAGAATGAGGAAAAGGAGAAGGTTAAAATATCACAGATAAGTCAGATTGATATTGTCCAAGTGGATAAATGGTTAATAAAACCAAGTGTGTAGTTATGTTCTATCATCACTGAAGATTGACAAGTAGGAGAAAGGTTGTCATAGTTAGCGAAGGATTGTTACACTTTTGAGGCAAACAACCAAATAGAGCCTTGGGCAAATAGTCCAATTGATCGAAAAGTGTGTCAATTGCATTGGGCAAATGAAAGGGCAGGTATCTGGCGTCAAATGATGACAAGTGTTATTATGTTCTATTTTTGGAGAAAGAAGAGTAAATAAAGGAAGGTTCTCTGCTCGCATGAAGGAGGACAAATACAAATAAGTAAAACGCTTAAATTTCTCATTTTGTAACTAAAAACTTCTGGAACGATTGAAATCAAAATGTTTAGAAGTTTGTATAAATATGCATTTTGAAGTGAGAACAATGGATTTTTTTTTTCTTGGTCGATTGTAATAGAGACCTTTTCATTTTATAAAAAGAAATCTGAAGATTCCTGATTTCGTGAAGACTGAGTTATGAGTTTTGTTTTCTCTGTTATCTTATATTAAATTTCATTTCACATATATATATATCTGATGAATGCTTAGCAATTTAGTAAAACTTTTACTGTGGTGACCAAATGTTTAGTTGTCTAATCGTTTGCAGTTTTTTCTCTGTATCAGCTATCAACAGGTACAAGACCTGCGAACTTTTTAGATCTCTATATTTTATGATTCGTTAGATTTCTTCTTGTTTTTTTCTTCTTTTGTTTACAGGGTGAGACTCTCCCTTGATGGGAGCCTTGCATTGTCGACAGCTTAATGTTTTCTCACATTTCATACATGATTCTTTAAAAATTTAACTCAATTATGGGAGAAGGCCTTTGGTTTGTATTGTACCTTTAACATCGGACTCGAAAATTCTCTTTTATACGGTCAAAAAATTGAAGTAGCATTTTAAACCTTGAACATTCTTTTCAATTTCTGTTTCTCCATGACTGTGCTCATTGTAAGACAACCCAACATCGAACCTAGCCTATCAGATCAAACTAGCATCGCCTTGAACCTTTTTGACACCATACTTAAAACTACCATCACCCAGGTAGAACTCGAACATTCATGGGCCATAATTGAATGGGATATAAGCATCCAGGAACATTTGGAAGCGAGACAGAGACAACTTATAAATCAGCCTTAGCTTCCTTTCCTAAAGGTTGATTCTTCCCCATTTTATCTTTTACTCACTTTCGGATGCCTAGACCTTGTACTTTCTATCCTTAAGTACAAACTATGGAACAACACTAGGCAAGATGTTTTGTGAGCCAAAGAGCTCACAAAGATGACCGACGTCGTGCCAGGGAAAGTACAAGGATTCATGGAGCATCCGATTAGAGCTCAAATTGTGCTATAATAGTTGAACTCTAGTCTAGTAAAGTATGAGATGCATGTGATGGACATCAGAGGGATTCATGGGGCTCCGATGGAACAACACAGATTTACATGGGCCCAAACTTGTGAAGAACTATTTATTAATTGGTCTGAGTATGAAAGAAGTCACCCTTTTCAAGAGATATCTTGGGTTGACTGTTAAAGAAACTATTAGAGGATGACACCATGTGGAAATTTTTGTTTTTCTTAAACTGCACTTAGCCGTTATTTTCAGTTGAACTTTACATTATAAATAAATACATCGAACCATTAGTTAAGAGTTGATGGTTGTTGCAAGAAATCTGTCTTTCTGGTTGTTAAGAATTATTTTGAAGCTGCTATGAATTGAGAAGTCCTTCTGGACCAAAGACAAAGTTATTTTCATCAAATGCATGTGTGAGTGGACACAGAAAAGAACTATTTCCTCTCTCATTTCATGAATAGATGTAACAAGTAAGATTTGTCCAATTTATTGTCAAGTTATCTGGTGCAATGCTTTGTTGTTCTTTTCTTTAATGATGAAGATGATGAATCATTGTGTGATTATGTGATGAATGATTATGGTAGATGAATTATTTTTCTTGTCGTTATCTTATTGCATATGTGTTTTCTTTTTGATAATTAGTAATCTCAAATAGTAATTGGATTCTCACATGGTTAACGTATTAGTGCGAGGATTGTGGTATAGAATTGTCGTCTACATGTTTGAGTAGCGAGTTATCCCAAGCTCAGCCTCTTCCCCAGTAGTTATAACATAACTATGTTTTGTTACCAAGTTGGTTTATACTGTCTTACACCTCACATCAGTCCCACCCAAGAGAAAATACAAAAGAGGTAGTTCAAACTGAAGGAAGATCCTTCACAAGAAAACATTAAAGCCCATCGATTAATTATCCAAATCGCAAGATCTGGAGAACCATTCCATTCCAAATGTTGCAGAGTCTAATTGGGCCTCAATGGTGGGTTTGGTTTCTACTATTGAACTAGGTATTTAAGACCCATCAACAGAATTGGCACTAGAAGGAGGGATGAGAAAGAATGGATGGATATATATTCTACAGAGTATTTCAAACAACCTATAGATTCAAGACAACCCACATGCTTGGCTAGTCATTCATAAGACAACCCACACACGCTGATTACTCCTAGAAAAAGTAAATCACCCCAGCCCAAGGAAGAACCTTTTCACCCTGAAATACCTTATGTTCTTCCTCACGAGGAAGTAAATCAATTCAGAAAAATCACAAGATCATACGCTCGATAGATCGGTGCATTGTCCTTAGCTCCCATACTCCCTTGAAGAAAACAACAAAGTATGTCAGTGGTTAGCAATCCCAGTGAGGTCCATACACTCTGTAGAAGAATTAATAGATTTCATGATTACCGAAATCCAAGAACCTCTTGATTTGATACCCAAAACGCCAACCGGCAATGTCTCTGAATCAGAAAAAATTTCGAAAGAGAAGGAGTTTAACTTAGATTCTGAAGACATCGAAGGAAAAAATGACCATAATGATGAAGGGGGGAACCCACCTCTGAACAATACACCCTGATTGGCCAGATATGCTTTAGCCCTCCTGGGACCAGTCCATAACCTTCCTCGACATCCAGAGAAGTTGCTTCCTAAGTTCAATCCTAAAACCTATGGATTTCCTGAAGATCATATCAAGAAATTTATACTAGCAATCAAATTTATGAACGTCCAACATGAGTATGTAGTTTACAGGTCGTTCCCCTACATGTTTGAAAATTCAGCGTCCACGTGGTATTTTAATCTGTCGGTAGGATCTATAAGTAGTTGTACCAAGTTCAAGAAATACTTTCTTGATAAATTTGCAGAGGAAACTACTACAAGAGCTCTAATAGTTGAGTTATTCTCCGCCACCATGAGTTCGAAAGAAAGAGTCAAATATTTCAATCAAATATTCACGACCATATTAAACAAGTTTCATCCCGAAGCGAAACCAACCCAGGAATTGCAAATCAAGGTTTATGCTAACATGCTCTCGGCTTATATTTATATGTTTGTAAAAAGAGCCACCAAACAAACCCTAGCTGGAAATTTTGAAGAAACCAAAACGATAGAATTCCATATGAAAGGGTGTAAACAGGGCCAGGTCTTTCTAGTTAAGAAAGAATCTCAGCCTCCTCCTAGGAGAGGACTCATTTTGAATAGACCGTCGAGGAAACAAACAAAGAATACTCCCGACAAGGGTAACAGAGACATAGAATACCTACAAATTATGGTTAAGCAATTATCAAATGAGATCATAGACATGAAGAGGAATGCATGGGAGGGAAACCAAGGCCAAAGGCCCTACAATATTTTCTTTAAGAGGAACCCACCATTCAATACAATTGAACCTACCCCAACTAACTTAAATATTGATCTAGGGAATGTTTCATCTTATTCTTTATGTACTTATCATGAGGAAAACCACTTTGAAAGAGACTTCCCTCAATGGGTGTATGCCATGAATTTGATGGCCAATCAGTTTCTAGATGAAGTCTCCCTGACCAAACAGCCAAGTAGTTTGGCTATGATTATTGTTGATCAGGAAGAGATTGATCCACCACAATATATAGCCATGATGATATGGGATCCTAACCTGATCATACCTTCTGATGACCTATTTGAATCTCAGGAACAACCCGCGGAAGTCTTGGCGATACAAAAACACAATAAGGGTCTTCCTGGCTCGAAAGATACCATTTCCACCCAGACCTCGAGGAGTAAGGCAACTCCTGATCATCCAAAAACACCTTTTTCTCCTAGTAAAAACCCTATAAACATCCATACCCGTGAATCGCCCAAACTTGATTACAATGTAGTTGAATATTTGAAGAAGTTAAGATTGAACATATCAGTCATGGATGTGTGCAAGATCCCTCAGCAGAAGGACTTCCTACTACACACTTTGAACTCAGTAGAAGACCCTATGACTTGAAATGGTCAAGAAATAACTCTATCTCCCACAGATCTAGTGAGAAAACCAACTATGAAAACTTGCTTGGAAGATAGAAAGGAAAAAGCTTTTGTGCCACCATTCCTCTTAACGTTTGAAGTCTTCAATAGAAACCTTCACAATTGTTTGGTAGATTTTGGGGTGTCTTCCAACATTACGCCTTTGTATATGTGAAAAAAATTAAATTTCATTCCTCTCAACAATTATAAACATGTCATACAACTAGACAGAACCCAGGTCAAGTCCATGGGAGAACTTAAAGATGTAATGATCAGGATAGTGACACATCCCAAATTTGTGCAAGTGATCGACATCATTGTGGTAGATATTCCATAGGCCTATGGGTTTTTACTAAGTAGATATTGGTCTGAAACGATAAATAGAAATTTCAGTACATACTGGGCACACCTTTGGCTACCACTGAAGGGATATAATAACATGATCAGAATCGATAGGGAGAGATATATGAAACACATGATCACTGATCTAGAAACACCTAATGAACCCTCGTCTACAGATTTCCCTGTTTTGGGCAATTATTCTTGTGAATCCCACTTTGGAAAATTTTCTCCTCTCTTGTCCGTTGTTCCCCTCACTCAAAACTCTAAATTTTTTTGTCAAGAGTGTTGAGAAATACTAAGGGGGGGGTGAATCAATATTTTTAGCAATCAATTAATTTTCTCTTTTCTTTCACTGAAAACCGTTAGGCTACTTTGTAGGGACCAACTATTGTATAGTCTTAAGAAAACAAGAGTGCATCCAGAGATCTTATTATGAATTTTTCCATTCATCAGATGCCTATTAAGTAGTGATTTAGTGCAGTAACAACAAAATAAACCAACACACAAGAGTAAGACACATGAACACCAGGATTTAAGGTGGAAACCCAAATCGAGAGAAAACCACCGCTGCCTTTGTCTCTGTCTTCAATAATTATTATTAAGAAAACATTTTACAACAATGTACTAGTGCAGACTCATACTAGTACCCAGGCTTCTACCTGTAGAAGGCTACAACCTTCTCTCGTTTACCAGCCATTCCTGGAAGGGAGCTTCAACCCCCTGAAGATAGCACCAGTTTCTACTGGTAGGATGCTTCTACTGAAGGGTTTAACCCTCATACTCACTGTTGACCGCGTTTCATCAATTTTCACACTGGATCAGGTAATTTCAACCCCAGATTCACATGTGTTCTATGCGCTGGCCATCATCTTCTTTTAGAAGAGACAGTTCTGACATCTTATTAAGACTTGAATCCGGAAATCACATCAATACACTATTTTCTAGTGGCTATGACAATAACTGAAATTATCTCGAAAGGAAAGACAGATCTACTGACTGCAAAGGCAGCTGCAAAAGCCTCCTAAACACACATTAAACAAGACAATAAACCTGAAGATGATGCCTCCACTCTCGTAGTTGCTAAACCCTCAGCCGAGAACTCTCTGTCATTGTAGATCTGTCACCCACTACCACAATGAGGTTCCTCCCTCCTCAAATCTTTCTGAAGCCTACACGAATGACCTCAGCAACCTGTAGATGTGCCTATTGTCAGAAAATAGCCTCCACATCCTACAAAAGGGACCCATTCCACCTATCACCGTCCTTACCATCCTTACCATCCTTACCATCCTCCTTTGCTTCTTCGGATGCGCTGTAGAAAGGGCATCGACCCCTTCTTAAGCCCACGGGTCTAGGAGTCATTCAACTCTCATCGGGTCCCATATTTATTGCTCGGGGGAAATTGGGCCCCTTTTTTTTTAATTTGAATTAAACCTACGCGCACCTTTTTAAATCGGGTTTCAGCATCCCATACGCTAGCCCTCCTGAGATTATCTCCTGGTCAACGTGACCATCACACCGTGACCACAACCTTATCCCGTCAGGGCTATGGGGTTTGTGATGCCTCAATGCATACACCCGCATGATTCCTGATCATCCAAATCCCGACGCTCCTTTACGCTGACAGTTGTTCTCCACTACGCCACTCTCCTCCTTCTCTATTGTGCTGATAGATGTTCCTCAATGATCAGGGTTTCACTGATCGCGATTTCACAATGCACAAATCCCTTGTCACCGGGATCTCCGATTTCCCGATGGACAAAGTTCCAACAGCGCCCGATCCTTTGCCACGTGTCCTTCCAGATGGATGGCTCTTGATATTTCCGGGGTTTTGAGACCTGCAAGTCCCGATGCCTGGTGTCTTGGATCTCCGATACGCACGATCGCGTGACACGTGTCCCACCGAATGGACGGTTCAGATTCCACGTCGGGGTTTCCTTTAGGGATTTCCCCAATCCTTCGTTCACGGGAATACCGATTTGTCGATTCCCGATACGCTAGTCCTCCGACGGGCCTTTGACCTGCCACCTGTCCTCCAGGGTGGCCCACAGGCTATCGGGAAATCGCATATCATGATTTCGCGATGTCTGATGCACTTTTTCATGGGACTCGCGAAACTCCGATTCCCGATTCTCCGATGAAGCACCTGCCACCTATCCTTGCAGATGGATGGTCCCTATTCCTCCAAGATTTCAAGACTTTCGATGTCTCGATTCACTTGTTCTCAGAAACTATGATTTCCCGATGGCCAATATCCCGATGCCTCACCAGAATACTGACGCGTGTCCTACCCTGATCAACAGCTGGGATTCTCTCTCCACTGCACACTAGGGCTTAACCCCTGCGCAACTCTTACAGATCCGATGACTGTCGGGTTTTCTTCTCAGATCCTACAGCTCAAATCTATTTTCCCTCTCTGTGCTCCTCCTAAGTCTTAATGTCTATCGGCGACGCTCTGCAGCAATCATACGTGCCCATCCAAAACTCAACCATACACTGATTTTCTTACAGAAAACTCTACATGAAAACTCTTTTGCCTCAGCCTTTGCCATCAATGACAATATTTCCAACAATCTCCCCCTTTGTCATTGATGGAAATACTCTTCCTCTGTCTTTTTCCTCCCCCTTTGACATCAATGGCAAAGAGTGGAAAATACCATGCTCCCCCTGAGATCATGTTGCATCTTCATAATAATCCTTTTCATATGACCATGCTCATCAGCACCTTGCAACCAATTGAGGCTTCTGTACTTAAGTAGACCTGATCCTCTGCATGGAAGAGACTACTCCCAGTTTTTGTCAGAGATATTCGAAGGCTTCCCTGGGTAGAGGTTTGGTAAATATATCAGCGACTTGTTCTTTTGAGGGAACATACTCCAATTTCACCTTTTGCTCAAGCACCTATTCTTGTAAGAATTGATATTTGATGGGAATGTGCTTGGTCTTGGAATGCATAACAAGATTCTTTGAGATACTGATGGCACTTGTATTATCACACATAATAGAGACAGGGGGTGAACATGTGATTTGAAAGTCTTGAAGGGTTTGCATCATCCAAAGAAGTTGAGTGCAACATGATGCTGCAGCCACATATTCTGCTTCTGTTGTAGATAAGGCAATGGAACTTTGTTTCTTGCTGAACCAAGATACTAACCGGGTCCCCATTTAGAATGCACCACCACTAGTGCTTTTGCGATCATCAACACTTCCATCCCAATCTGCATCAGTGTATGCATGAAGAGTAAGATCAACATTCTTTGGATACCATAGTCCAAAATCTTGAGATCCTTGTAGATATTTGAATATTCTTTTCACAGCCTGAAGGTGAGACTCTTTTGGATTGGCTCGAAATCGTCCAACAATCCCAACTACATGCATAATGTCTAGTCTTGTCCCAGTGAGATACATTAGACTTCCTATCATAGATCTATATTCTGGCTGATTCACCGTGGGAGAATCATCATTAGAACTGAGATTACATCCAGTTATCATTGGTGTACTTACAGGTTTGCAACCTTCCATGCCATACTTCTTGAGGATTTGCTTAAGGTATTTTGTTTGTGATAGGAAAATGCCATATGTTGCTTGTTTCACTTGTAATCCAAGAAAGAATGTTAGTTCCCCAAGTAAAGACATTTCAAATTCTTGCTGCATATCA
>ML777988.1:178410-194761 GCA_009831015.1 Picea engelmannii | reverse complement strand
ATATATAGATCCATAAGTGGTAAGGAGGAAATGGAAGCAATTAAACCTAACTAGTTATATTTCATATTCTGAAAATTATCGAACCAAATGTACCTTTCAACACAAATGAAATTCTGGATCAAAAATTTAGAGGAGTGAAAGCTCGTTTTCTTTTCTCTTACTTAGAAGTGAAAGATAGATTATGGATGCATAACGATAAGTTTGAATTCTATATTGTTGTTAGTAAACAAAGTATCGTAACAACTATTGTATAAACTAAGCCTCAATGGAATAAAGAAACAACAGATGTTATTCGACCATAATGAAATGGTTTTTAAAGAGACTTACAATAATGTAGGATTAACCAAAAGTAAGGAATATACCTTGCGAAAGTATATGGTTAATAGGCACTTCGTTTTCCATAAATGATCAAACAGGATTGAGTAGCTGACATATTGATAAAGTTGAAAACTTAATTCATTCTGTGTTTTAATTTTCATTATACGAAGTATAAGAGAAGAGTCTTGTATTATAGTATTAAAATACAACCCAAATCAAGAACCAGGAATTAGGATATGTCTGATCTACGCAGCCAATCCGAATACTATTACATCTTCAATTCTTTTGCTAAATAGGAACTAAAGTATTTTTGTATCTGTATACATTATGGTATTCAGACCGAGAAACTTCAATATTAGCATCTGGGACGATAAGACCTGAAGAGTTAAAAAGGAACTCGAGTACCTTTCCATGAAAGGGTGCCGAAAAAAATAAAATATGAGGGTTTAGAGGCTTCAACCCTGTGTTATAACCCTAATTTGCACCAGACATGCTTACCTAGCATCAGGCTATCTTAAATTCCTTCTTTGTCAAAACACTTCTGAACAAATCTTCTTAAAAACACCTTTTATAAAGGCCCACATGCCCTGCTCCATTATTGCACGCCTATACATGCTATCTATCCCAAGACAACCCGAGTTTACATACAAAATAATGAAAAAAGGAAAGTTGTTGACGGAACACACAACTTTGGGTGAGTTAACTAAACCTTCCGGCCATGCATGGCCAAGGGTTCGACCAAATACCTAGCTTCTTCTAGCCTATAAAAGAAGGGTTAGGGGTCCCATTTGGAAGAGGAGAATCATAGTAAAGAAACTATACCCGATTGCGCATTGCCTTTGTCCCAACCCTTTATCCATCCTTGTGCAAAGAGAAATATAGAGCAAATAAGTTGGAGGAAATTTGAAGAGGATCCCAGTACCAGGTTCACGGAGAAGTGGTCGGCTTCATCATTGTAAGTTGATTTGTTGAAGTTAATAATAAATAAGTACTTCTCCTGTCCCACAATATGAGGTTTTCATAGTTTATTGCATACATATTGATTGAATCTCTAACCCATAAATATGTAGATCAAATGCATGTGGATTTCTTTTTTTGTCTTGTGTGAATGCAGGTTAGCCTTGGGAGCAGAGCTACAGTCAAAGAGAGATCAAGCGTGAAGAAGGATCGATATCAAACACCCAAAATAAGGTATGCTCACTTGATCTTATTAACTACGTATTTGCTTAAGAATAATGGGGATTAGGTCCAGGATGATGGTAGAAGGTAGGATTCTTTATGTCTTTTATGCATGCATAATAAAACCCTAAGTGCTAGTCCGTAGAGGGATTTCCCACTCACAACACCTTGCAAGGAAGAAAGAAAAATTCCATTAGTATTTTTCAATGGATAGTAAATTTCCTATATAGGGTAAACACAATCGAATCACCAAAGTAAAGTGTCTATAACGAAATAATTATAGAATATTAGGAATTATACTGAACTTGGGGCCTTAGCATCAGCCATCCCGTGCGACATAACTGACGAAGTCACCCTCGAACTTGATAGGAGGAGGAGGCTAACATTGATCTGATGGGAACCTCACAAAAATCAGAGGCCCCATCATTAGATTTCATCTTTTCATAGTTCTTAAACTTACATACCCAAAATAAAGAAAAGAAATATTGTTAAGATTTAAATAATAAAGAAACAAAAAAAAATAGACACTGCAAAACCTTCAGAAAAAAAAAAAAAAAAAACCTTANGCCTGCTAAGTTGATTGTGTCGGAATGTAGGTACTGGAGTAAAAGAGGGTACCGTAAAGGTCCCAAAGGGGCCTATGATCATTTACCAGTGAAGGGAATTCACAGTAACATGTGTAATCGGGATCACAAGATAATGTCTAACTACAAAAAACTAGTTGTCAAAAGAAAATCATAACCAAAGCTCAAAAATAATAGCTCCTCCACTGTAATGATAGTTGAATACTCTTTAAAATTGTAAGGATAAAGGAGGGTCATGAACTTACCAGAGAATATGGGTAGGGACATCGGATTCCACCTGGTGGAGCCTTTGAGCGTTCACTCTCCCCTTATGAAGGAAACACATAAGTGTTTTGTTTGGAAAACTGCACGAATGTCGAATGCATGCTATCAAAACCTAAGAGAATCATGACTACACATAGTAAAGGATACTAGTACGATGGTAGGTAATTTCCATGTGATGGGGAAATAGTTGGAATAAGCCTATTGGCCAAGGGGTCAATTGAAATCATCATGTTTCGCACTCACACAGAGTTCCATTAAGGATCCGACCAGAGTTTAATTTTCACGCTTGTCGAGAATTTACCTTCACATTAATGATGTATGAATCAAAGAGGGTAAGTCCAGTTAGTATTTCAATTAGAAGAGAATCTTCGTTCAGTTGATACATCAGATAGTTTAGTTAGGGTTTACACGATTTGTTTTGGATGGAGTATTATCATTACAAAACTTTATGTAAACGATGACTAACAGACCTTTAACCAATTGTTAGTTGCAAGGAACTTTGTTCAAGGACTATGGTCATGAAAAGATTAAAATATTTTATGTTAAATCCAACTATGCCACTAAGGGTGTACTCCTAACCCCCCCCCCTTACTTTGTACATAGTATACAAGTTTCGTTTAGGCCAATGGAGATTTACCCTTACGCACTAATATAGAGGTGTTTTAATAATTGATGAATTTAAGGTCGTAAGTCCTAAAGATTCCATAATCTAAATCCAAAACTATATATAAATATATATATGTGAGTATTAGGATAACTTTAGTACTAATGTGAATGTTAGAGTGATGGAAGGTTTTATTCATTTAGGAACTCTGCTCCTTGTATGTTGGTCTGGAAATAAATGTCGACATTGATAATCATATTGTGAGGAAAATGCATCACAGATTTACAATGGATATAATTGCCACCTTCCCCTCATTTCGAGCGTAAGAGTTGAATTTGGAGGTTAATGTTCCTTAGAATAACTGGTTTTTTTTTTTATGACTAAGTTGAGGTTCATTACACTATACATTGCAATTATCCTCACCTAAAGAACTATCAACAAGAGGTGCATAGTTTAGTAGAGCATTTTTAAGCCTTCAATATTACAACAGTCCCCATAGAAAAGAATATTCTTGCTGACTCCTTGGCCACAACTTTTTCCAGGATGTCACCTATAGAGTATTATGAAGCCTCCCGATTCACTGTGGAGCTTCTCTACAAAACTTTGGTGCCTAATAACATTCCTAATTGGAAAGTATTTGAAGGTGATGAACAGATCATAAACTTCTTGACTAACCAAGACAATTTCAAATATTTGACTATTGACGATGAAGTATTCCAAGAGAAATCGACAGAGACCGATCCTCGGATAGAACAACCTATTGATAAATCAAAGTCTCACACAATCTCGAAAGGGATAGCTAATATAGAAAATCTGTTTGATCTGAAAGAATGATTTAAGGGACCTAGAAACACAAAGACTAGTATCTCTTGTCCTCTGCATGAAACTATAAATCTTGGGACCCCAGAAAACCCAAAGAATGTGAATCTCAGAAATACTGTATCTAAGGAAGAAAGAAAATCTTATCTCAATTTTTTCAGAAAACACCAAGATGTCTTCGCATGGTCCTATCGAGATCTGAAAACATAGGATACCTACATCATTCAACACACTATCCCATTAAAAATTGAAGTAAAACCTTTCCAACAGAAGCTCCGAAAGTATCACCTATCTTTGGAACCTCTCATGTACCAGGAATTAAAGAATCTTTTAGAAGCCAATATCATTTTCCAGGTTAGACATTGTGCATGGGTAGCAAACCTGGTTCCGGTATGGAAAAAGTCAGGATAAATCCGCTTATACGTAGATTTTAGGAATCTTAACAGAGCTTCAGAAAAGGAAAATTGCCCAATCCCACCAATGAAGCAACTCCTGCAGACCATGTCAGGTTCAAATATTTTCTCTCTACTGTATGACTTCTCAGGTTACAACCAAGTTTTGGTTTTAGAGGAAGATTCATTGAATACTACCTTCTGAACCAAGTGGGGAACCTTTTCTTATAAACGCATGCCTTTTGGGTTAATTAATGCAGGAGAAACCTTCCAAAGGGCCATGGATGTAGAATTTCGGGGATTAATCAACAAGTGTGTGGTTGTGTATCTGGACGACATAATGGTGTATTCAAAGAAAAGAGAATAACACATCCAACACTTAACTCAGATTTTCGAAAGATGTAGGAAGTATGGTATATCCTTAAATCCTAAGAAAAATATCTTCGGTGTCGAGGAAGGTAAGTTGTTAGGTCACATTATATATCAAGAAGGCATTCGCATAGACCCATAAAGGATTAAAGCCATAGCTCAACTCTCGTTGCCTTACAATAAGAAAGCTATGCAGTCATTTTTCAGTCAAATCAATTTTATGAGGAAAATCACTCCCGATTTTGAAGAAATCATCGAACCCTTAAAAAATATGATTTGAAAGGATGTCAAATTTAAGTTGGATAATGAGCGAAAATATTCTTTCATAAATATTAAAACTTCTATATCCCAGGCCCCAGTGTTACGAAGTCCTGATTTCAATAGAGACTTCTTCCTCTACACTTTCGCCTCTGACCAATCGTTAGTTGTAGTTTTGACTCAGAAGGATGATGCCAACAATGAGGCCCCAATATCATTCATGATCAATAATCTTCAAGGAGTTGAGCTAAATTATCCTTCTATAAAAAAACATGCATATGTGATATTTAAGGCAGTAAAACACTTTAGGTCTTACATACTCAAGAACCACACGAAAGTGATTCTATCGTACCCTGCAGTCCAAACCTTGTTTACTCAACAAGAAATGGGGGAAAGAAGAGGGAACTGGATGGAAGTAGTCCAAGAATTTGATATAGATATAAAACTTGCAAAACTAGTAAAAGGACAAGGGTTATGCAAACTTGCAGTCGAAACCCAGGACCAAGTAAATGAAGATTCAGGATGGGAGAACGAAATGGAACTATGGTGTGGCGAAGTATCATACATCTCCCCAGGACAAGAGTCTTGGTAGAAGGATTTAACTTATATCCTACACCATGGGACTTGTTTGAAAAATATCAACCCTGGGGAAAGGAGAGCTCTCAGGTTAAAATCTTCACAATATCTCCTTATAAGTTTGGTACTCTTCCAGATTAATTATGATGGGGTAATATTAATATGTCTCAAACGTGAAGATGTAGACAAAGTGTTGAAGGAGCTCCATGATGGCCCTACCTGGGGACATTTCGCAGGAAACACCATCGTTCATAAGATACTGAGGGTTGGTTATTACTGGCCCACCTTGTTCAAATACGCTCACACTTACACTAGAAACTACAAAACTTGTCAAGTAAGTGTTGGGGGAGAAAAGAGACCAGTAGTTCCACTTCAACCTATGACTGCCTCTAGTCCTTTTGAGCAATGGGGGTTAGATTTCATAGGAGAAATCACACCAAGCTCTTCAAAACAACAAAAGTACATTCTGACCGCCACTGATTACTTCAAAAAATGGGCAAAGGCTATCCCTTTGACTCATGTAAACAAAAAAGTAGTGATCCAATTCATAGAACAACAACTGATCACAAGGTTTGGTGTCCCTTATGTCCTAGTTTTTGATAATGCATCCTATTTTTGTTCCACCCTATTGACAGAGTTCTCTATGGAAAAAGGAATCATAATCAGGTACCCTGCAAATTATTATCCACGGGGAAACGGGGTGGCAGAATCCACTAATAAGAACCTAGTGAGAATATTAAAGAGGATGGTTGCGGATAACCAAAGAAATTGGCATAATCTACTCCATAACTCTCTATGGGCCAATAGGGTAACACCTAAGGAAGCTATAGGAAATTCCCCATACTTTCTAGTTTACAGACATGAAGCCATTCTCCCAAATGGGCTCTATCTCCCATCTCTTCAACTAGCCCAAGATTTTGGAGGACAACTGTCATCAGTCATACAACAAAGGATTGAAACTCTCCTCATGCTAGAAGAAGAGAGAGAAAAGTCTAAGTCAAAATTCCTAGCTCACCAACAGATAGTGAAAATATAATTTGATAAACATAAGGCTAAAGAGAAGAGTTTTGAATTAGGAGACCTAGTCCTAAGGTGGGACAAAGCAAATTAACCAAAAAGGAAGCACTCTAAGTTTCAGAATCTGTGGGTCGGACCTTTCCAGGTAGTTGAGAAGATTGGGGCAGGCACTTATCGGTTACAGAATCTGAGGGGAGAAAGTGATGCCCTCCCAATTAATGGCCAAGACCTGAAACAATATTTTTAGTAATAATATTTCATTAAATAAAAAATAAAAATAAATAAATAAATAATTATTTTTTTTGTATGTTGTTTTCATGATTTTGGTTCTAGATAGATCTTTGCGATTTTGTTTTTTGTAGGTTTTTTTTTCACACTTTTGAATGTTTTCTTTAGAAATACAATGGTCAAACTCAAATAATGAGACATAAAAAACTTTGTTCCTAACTCATCGCTCACAAACAACACAAGAAGCATCAAGGAACCTACGGTCACTTTGAAGAGTCCTCTACCCAACCTACGCAAATGAATAACTTTGGATAAATTTCATAAGTGTCTTCTTAGTGGTTTGGTAAGAACATGAGGGGAAGTTGGAAAGCTGAAAAGGACTACATGAACCCGGAAGGCAAAGCTAGAAAATAATTCACCTTAACCATCTCACTTTGAAAATTAAAACATACGTCATCCTCTCTCACTCGCTCACGACATTCTTTTGAAATAAAATTTAACTATAGAAAATGAGTGAATAGTGGGAGAGGATATACAGATATCTTCGTCATGGCTATATATGCTCATTGGCAGTGGAGCAAGGTCTGTGATGTCGAGGTGACTCCGTCGGGGCTATGGACGCTCGCTGGCAGCGGAGAAACACCATAGCAAGTGATCCAAGGTAACTAAAGGCTTCATGCAAGTGACTAATTTTCTATATTTTTGTCTAAAAGGCCATGAGTCAAGGTTACAGGAACAAAGGAGGAATAAAGGTTAAAACCCCACGGGCAGACCCACAAGAATCAACTTAAGAAGTTCAAAATGCAAGGGTAAAAGAGGCTTGTATTCAAGACCAGCTAAGTTCTCCACCTACTTTTGTATCAACCGAGCCCTGAGGAAGGAACAAAGATTCTTCTTTTTCCCAGTGAATCGCCATTTGTTAAGCACTCAACACACCCTAAAATTTTACGTCAAATTTCACTTTTTGGGTACTACTTGATCTCTTGTGGTTTTCCAATTCAAAATTAATATGAAAATCTTTCCTTTGCTCATATTCTATTTTTCATTTTAAGTCTTTCAAATTTGTTCGAGAAAGATAAAATCATCATGAATTAACAATGAGTAACATTTTATTAAAGAACCGAGAGGACAAAAATAGCCAAGCCCCAACCCCCATCGGTGTCAATAGACGATAGTCCTAATTATGTGACAGGAACTATGCAATAATGTCGTTGATGACCGACCCTTGTTAGTGTCGAGAACTTTTGAAGAGAGTAAGTGTCACATGATTAAAGGAAATATATCGTCGATCGTCGATGCCAAAATGTTTTTGACATCGGGAGTTTTGAAGGACGATAAAACCCGAAGAAACTACGTATTGATTTTTGAACACCAATTCCCGATATTCGCCGGTGTTGGTAGTCATAATATATAGCTCAATTTAGCACGATCGATGTAAACGAAGCCTTGAGTGTAATCCTTACCCATGAGCTGAGTTCTAGGTTTCCTTTTGATAATCCCCAAGTTAGTAATGCCATGTCGACATCATTAGGCACTGAAATTTTCTAAAGGAAAATATCAAAGAACTTACAAAATAAATCAGGCAAACAATAATTACAAAATCACATAATTACGAGAAGTTGGAATAAGAACATGGTAGATTTATGCGCAAAGAGGAAACATGATTCTTTCAACTGCTACAACTAGAACCTATTCACGAAAAAGATTTTTGAAATTTCATATATTAAGTTTCTCATTGGGCTTAGGTTACAAACAATAGACACTACCAAAGCCTTGTCCAATTGATTCGATTATATCAAGACTGTGAAAATTTTCACAACAAACAAGGAAAATTATCAAAACATACGTTACTTATGAGAATAAAAATCAAGGATCCGCCCATCATGTATCTCTTGCACATGGACCTTCTCCCAGACTGCTCCTCGCACCTTGTAGTGTTTTCATATTCTCCTTCTCCATCATCCTCTTCACTTCACGTAGCTGCACAATCGTATCTTGTTCTTCCTGAAGCTATCTCTTGAGCCAATTTGTGCTTCCTTCGCAACCTTACGGTGTTGATACCTCCTGGTTATTCACTGCCAACTGTCTCCGTAGTTCTCTATTTTTTAGATAAAGTTCATCTATGGAAATTTGTGCTTGCTCCAGCTGTTGGTTGGATTTTACAACGTTAGAACCGGATGTATTTTTCTTTCGCACACGACTCTCGCTTCCTCGATTGGTATTCCCAACAGGCTCTAACCGGGTCGCATGCATCATGAATTTCTAAGCGACCAGATGTGCACCCAGCTCGATCGGGATATGTTCTCCTCCTCCAAACTTCGTATTTTTTGAGGGCCTTCCCCTCCTCCTCAGTGTCTTCTTTTGAGAGGGAATGACCTCCAACATGTGTTCTTCAGGCGTAATTTTCTTCGCTTCTACCTCCACTTGAGGTGCCGACATCGTTTCTGAGCAAAGGTAGGAACCTCCTTTTGAATCCTCAGAGACGATCGACGCTAATAAGAAAGAGACCCAAGCAGTTTGGGGCTCAGACTTGGCACTCTGGATGCCTCGCAAACCCCATCCCTTGTTTTGAGGGGATCCCATAGTGTGATAATGTATTTTCTTAGATGTTTGTGGCTCAATAAAGGACTACGATACAGATTTTTGTTGGAATTGAACTCACAAGACCAACGCTACTGATGTATAAACTCAGTTGATGCATAGAAACCCCACAAAACTTCTATAATTTATAGCAGAGCAGGGAAGAAAAATAGAATGTGCCAAGAAAAACTCACGACTCGTGACAGGATGTATTGAATAATTAATGCGTCACAACAACCTGACAGATGCAATCTAGAATGCATGAAACATCATTGATCAGAGTTGCAGGGAATATATGGTACGATCATTCCAATCTCTTTAATCTCCCCAGCTTCCATTATTAGCAAATGAAAGTTGACATACTTGGTGTTACGGCTTCCGGAGGAACAACTTGCCTCGACCTAAGGCATTTAACTACTTGCTTATTACAGTATCCAACCTTTTGGGAGCATATGTGCACTTTCGAAACATGTTCAGATCTGGCATTCTTTCCCAGCCCCAAAGGGAAATCAAACACTGTAATGGTTTCGACGCTTGTATCTGTCGTACCTAATTTTCCACGCTATGGCACACAGATGTAACTCATTTAAACTGAAGAGGTGCACCGACGCGGATAAAGACATTATAGGTCATTCAAAAGGGTGATTGGGATCACGTAATTATTAAACAATCGATACTAATGAGCTCTATAGGTAGGCATCAGTTATTTTTTCTATTTACATCTTACTATGCTTTGCCTGATAAGTAATTTCTAAAATATTTCAATCCCGATTGCAGGAAAGATCCTTCCGACTACCAAAAAACGTTTGTTCCATAACCTTGTTGAGGAACTTGAAATAAACATCAAAGAAAAATCAACAAATCAATGAAGGATATCAGACCCCCCCAAGTTCAATAGCTCCACCAATTTCATCAACTTGAGCAACATAGTCAAGTCACATACCAAGAAAGATTTGTTGTGGGCCAAAGAGCTCACAAATATGATCGACACAGTGCCATGGAAAGTACGAGGATTCATGGAGCATCCTATTAGAGCTAGAACCATGCTACAGTAGTTGAACTCCAGTATAGTAAAGTACCAGATGCATGTGATGGACATCAGAGAGATTCACGCGGCTCCAATGGAACAACACATATTTTCATGGGTCCAAACTTGTGAAGAAATGTTTATTATTTGGTCTAAGTACGAAAGAAGTCACCCTTTTCAAGAGATATCTCGGGTTGACTGTTAAAGAAATAGTTAGAGGATGACACCAAGTGGCGATTTTTGTTTTTCTTAAACTGCACTTAGCCTTTATTTTCATTTGAACTTTACATTATAAAGAAAGACATCGAACAATTAGTTAAGGGTCGATGGTTGTTGCAAAAACTCTTTCTTTCTGGTTGTTAAGAATTATTTTGATGTTGCTATGAATTGAGAAGTCCTTATGGACCAAAGAAAAAGTTTTTTTCATCAAATGCATGTGTGAGTGGACGCAAAAAAGAACTATTTCCTATCTTGTTTCATGAATAGATGTAACAAGTAAGATCTATCAAATTTATTGTCAAGTTATCTAGTGCAACTCTTTGTTGTTCTTTTCTTTAATGATGAATATGATGAATCGTTGTGTGACTATGTGATTAATGATTATGGTAGATGAATTATTTTTCTTTCTGTTATCTTATTGCATATGTTTTTTCTTTCTGATAATTAGTAATCTCAGACAGTAATTGGATGCTCACAAGGTTAATGTATTAGTACTAGGCCTGTGGTATAGAATTTACATCTGCATGTTTGAGTAGCAGGTTATCCCAAGCTCAGCCTCTTTACCAGTAGTTAGAACTTAATTCTGTTTTGTTTCCAAGTTGGTTTATACCGTCTTACACCTCACATCGGTCCCACCCAAGAGAAAATACAAAATAGATAGTCCAAACTGAAGGAAGATACTTCACAAGAAAATGTTAAATCCCATCAATTAATTGGCTGGATAGAAAGATCTGGAGAACCATTCCATTCCAAATGTTGCAGAGTCTAATTGGGCCTCACTAGCAGGTTTGGTTCCTACTGTTGAACTAGGTATTTAAGATCCATAAACAAAGTCCTCTTCCAACTAGGGGATGATGGGCGTGAGCATGTCATTTACTACATTAGTAAAAACCTTTCAGGGCCACCCCTGAAGTATAATCATGATGATAAACTTGCCTTAGCAGTTGTCCTCGTAGTCCAAAAACTGTGACATTATATCCTTCTTTGAACTACCAAGGTCGTAGAAGATTGAAACCCCATGCAATACTTGCTTCGTCGACAATAAATTAATGGAAAATTTTCCCAATGGATCGTCATCCTCCAGGAATACAATCTAGAGTTATCTACCCCCAAAAGAAATAAATCTCTCGTCCTAGCTGAAATCATTATCGATTTTCCCTCATACGTTAAAGATTCCCCCATCAATGAGGATTTCCCTGATGAAAACCTCTTCTTCATCCCCTCTTATGAACCCTGGTACGACGACCTCCTCGTCTATCTTCATACACAGAAGTTTGGGTCTCATCTCTCTCGATATGATCATTGACACATTAACCATCAGGCCCCTTGATAACTCCTCATTGGATATGTTCTGTATCAACGTGGGGTTGACACCATTCTTCATCGATGTCTTACCATCGACGAAGCTTACAAAGTCTTGAATGATTTCTAGAGAAGCTCTTGCGGTGGTCACTTCTCAGATATGTCCACCGCCCAAAAAATCATTCAAGAAGGGTACTTATGGCCCATGTTGTTTCATGACTGCATCCATGTTGTCAAGCGATGTAACAAATTCCATCTTTATGGAAACAAACCACAAGAGCCATCAACTCTTCTACATCTAGTCATCACACTTGGCCCCTTCTGTAAATGGGGCATAGAATTCATGACTTTCCATCCTCAATCCAGTAATGGACACAAGTACATTAACATGGCCATAGATTAATTTACTAAATGGGTTGAATCCATGCCCACTTTCAACAATATTGTTGACACAACAATGCATTTTTTCTTTAACGACATCATTACCCAGTTTAGAGTCCCACTACAGTTAGTGTCTAACCATGGTAAACATTTTGAGAACAAGATATTTGTAGAACTCTCCTCAAAATTAGGCTTCTCCCATGAGTTCACCTCCCCATACTACCCTCATTCCAATGGACAGGTCGTGGTTGTCAATAAAGTCCTCAAAACCATGCTACAATGTACCGCCACTAAACATAAGACCAACTGGCATCATATGTTGTTTTCTGCATTATGAGATTATCGCACGACAGTCAAAACTACCACCATTTTTACACTATTCCACATCGTCCATGGGATCGAAGTCACCCTCTCTATCGAGTGTGAAATCCCCGTGTTATGCACTGCCATTGAGATATTACCTGACACTGCTCCAATGGAGAAATTCTTGTTGACCTTAGATTCGCTTGATGAAGATCATAGATACTCATTACAACACAATGAGGGAGCTAAAAAATGGTCCAAAGCCACTTTCAACTGCCATGTCAACCTTCTCTCATTCAACGAAGGTGATCTCGTGTTATCCTATGATATCACCCATGATACTCTTGGCCATGGGAAATTTGAATCATTATGGCATGGACCCTACATCGTCCAACACTGCCTCACTAAATGCGCATACATATTGGCCTCTCTAGAAGACTGCCCTCTCAAAGAACCTATCAACGAGTTGTACTTAAATAATATGCATGAGCATAGTCATCCTACCTTAGGATTTTATTTGTACACATTTGTAGATTTTTTAGTATTCTTTATTACCTCCATTCCTGATGTACGATCTATCATCTGTTTTATTGATAGATGCATCATCCTTCATCCTGCCACATCGGTTACGCTGACAGTGCCAGCTGCTAGACCTAGAATATCTCTTTCGATGCTTGGGCCCTCTATACTCCCTCACATTTCCTACTCCACTCCAGTGGCCTATGTTTGGGTTCGGCCACCAACAACCAAGTTGAATATGATGTCATCATTGGTCTCCTTGCTAAGGCCAGTCACTGCCACAGTCGTCACCTTAGGATTCTATTAGATTTTGTTAACACTTTGTAAATTTGTTCAACTAATTAAAAAAATGGCAGAGGTAACCTACAAACCACTTTATAGATGGGTACTATCCTACTCATCTTAGAGAGGGATCTCTCTTGTAACTTGGTATTTAATAGATGATTTTTCTTTAACAAATCACTAGCTGGGTTTTGTTGCTTTGAAGGGTTTTTTTATAATTTTGTTGGCAAGGAAGGGGAGGGACACTTAGGGCTATGGATTCAAACTTCTGAAAATTAATGGAAGCACTAACTTATCAGTAGAACTTTCCATAGGATAAAGGCTAAATGAGGTGATAAATTGTATTTATAAATTGTAATTTGCAAAGTATAAGAAGAAAGGAAAAACATATAACTATATCAGATCATTAAATAAATGAATTCTGACTTAGTTAGGAAGAACTTAACACAGTTTAAATTGCTTAATCCAAGAGCATCACAAGATGAGTGATGGGACTTTAAATATCCAATTTCAACAGAATACTGTGAAAATGGAATTTAAATGCACAAGAAATACATACAAAGAAAGAAGATGAAACTCAGACCAACACCATTAGAATATTTTTATGGAAAATTCATGTCATCTGCATGTGTATTCTATTCAAATTCATAAAATTACATTCAAGTTCCATATAGCTAAAATATTTCCCTTACACTTCTACCAACCCCTAATACATTTGGAACTCCCAATATTTATACAAGTTGAGTTCCTTCAACCGATTACAATGATTTTAAAGAAACATTTCAGTTTTGAAACCGATTAAAATGATTATAATGGAACATTTTGGATTTGAAACCGATTACAATAATTAGCAAGAAAACATTTCTTGATATGGATTTTGGATCTTATGGTGTTTCAGTATCTTTATTCGCCACTTTCTTTGCTCTGGTCTTCCACATGGTCTTCCATCTTTATTGACATATGGACATCATCTATTGGGCCCTGGAAAACTGCATTTTGTCTTACCCAACCTGATTATTTCCTTCCATTGCAAGTCAGAAGGAATATCACAACATTTCATTTCCTTTATCAAAATCTCCAGGTCAATGAAGGAAGCATATGACATGACTGGAAATCCAAGCTTGACTGCTTTGAAGTGATTCAAAATTTCAAAGTCTGTAATCAGATGCTCAACTAATGTAGCTCCTTTTAGATTTTCCTCTAGGGTTTCAAACTTGGAATGATCCATTCTACACTGATTCAAATGAGCATTGTATTCTTCTTGATCATACAAATTTACCTTGCCATCCCAAAATGGTGGAATTTCTTTGATAAACAATTCTTCGAACAAATCCTTAAACTCTTTTACACTATGTTCCGTCTATGTTGCCTTGGTTTGGACTAATTTCAACATGTTATGTCTAGAAATAACCATCTTGGCCCAGATAATCAATGTAGTTCTATATTTAACCCCAATACTCTGAAGGTCTGTAGTAGGAATGGAGTTGAGTAGATTTAGCACGTTTTGGGCCCATTCTGATGGTTTCTTTACTAAATTTTCATTCACAATAGTGCATCTTCTTATGGTTGTGACGACTATACTTTCTTTATCATTAATGAAATTCAAATATACTTTGAACTTGGAAGCTTCAGAAGCTATAGAGTCCAAGATGATATGCTTTCCCCCCTGCAACATGCCTTTTCCTCTTAACCTCATCTTCAATTTGTCTATTCTTTCTTGCAAGACTCCATTATCCTTTTGAAATTGAGCTATCCTTTCATCCTTTGCCTACATTTTCTGCTTCAATTTATCTATTCTTCCTTTCATCCCTTTTATTTCTCCTTCTTTTAGGCTAACTTGTGACACAACCTAGACAAGTACTTCAGTGTTTGACCCAACTTCTACAGTAGGAGATACAACTACAACCTTTTTTAGCAATTCTTCCTTCTCTTGTGACCATTTCACCTTTTCTTGTTCTAGCTGCAACACCCTAGCCTTGTAGCCCAATGTCTCTTGGAAAAGTGTTTCCTTTTCCTATTCTAGAGCAACCAATTATGTTGTTTTTGGATGCTCTGTAGCAGACATTTTCAATTTCTTCTTCAAACTTTGAACTAATTTTTCTTTCTCATCCAATGAGGATTTCAACCCTCGGGGGCCTTCAGATTCCAACCTCTTGACCTGAATCTACCAAGCTCTGCTAGATGATTTTTTCTGCCTCAACTATCCTTCCAATTTCATTACATAAGATGTTAGTTTTCAATTATTCAAGCTTAAACTCAAGTAGTCAAAATACAACATATCACTAGTATGCTTATGGAATTTGATCTTTTTTGGAGCGCTTATGTTGTCATATCTTATCTTTATCTTAGAGACTTTGTCTTCATTTTCAAAAACAATGTTAAAGGTCATGTTTTCAACATTCCTTACTATGAATAGATAAGATTTATGTTGAGAAATATTTTCCACTTTAGGGACTAAATCCCTCATCTCACCCAGAGCCATGTTTCCCTTCTCAGGATATTGTTTCACCAAATCTTCTTTAGATTGATAAACTGCCTCAGATGTTTTATCAAATATATATTTCTTATTTCTAAAGGTTATTGAGCTACCTTCACTTTGGAGTTTACTTTATTTTTCAACCTCTTTAGTGCTAGTACCACTTTCCGCCTGTTAGCTTTCGGAAGTCACTCCTGGATTGCTAGCAGGAGCAGAGCCCGAAGCCCATCAGATTTAATGTCACGGTTTGTTTTAAAGGGTGATCAAATGGAAGGAAACTCAAAACAGCCTCGTATCAACTCAGAAACCAGACCAGGCATGCATGAAAGAGTGAGGTCCTGATAAACTCCAAACAGTGAGTCGTAGTAAAGGTGAAAAGGTGGAAGATTTACGCAAGAAGAGCGCAATGATCTATTATAGACATCAGGTATGCAACAGATTAAAGAAGAAATGCATTCGAAAGAAAAAACCTTTTACATTCAAATACAGATAACCGGAGGGAACGACAACTCCACAACAAATCCTTTATTGCAACAAGTTGCACTACTGTGAATCCTCGGGCAAAAGATGGAACAAAGATGGAAAAGAAGGAGAACTGTTTGTTATAGACCAAGAAATCTCAAACACAGAGGCATAACCAGGAAACCAGAGTAT
>ML777988.1:142041-161393 GCA_009831015.1 Picea engelmannii | reverse complement strand
CAAATTGGAGCTACCTGCATCTTCACGAGTACACCCAGTTTTCCATGTTTCATGCTTAAAGAAGGTTATAGGTGACAAGATCCCAGTTCAAACTATATTGCCAGAACTTGATGAGGAAGGAAAAATCATATTGGAGCCTGAATTCATCACTGATATAAGAATTCTCTAGCTGAGGAATAGATCCATTTCAGAGTATTTCATTAAATGGAGGAAACTACCAACTGAAGATTCTACTTGGGAAGATGATCCTTTTATACAAAAGCATCCAGAGTTACTCAAGCATTGCGGACAAAACTTGTCTCAAGGGGAGGGGCATCTTAAGCCCTAATATTGGCTCACTACCCCTTAATTGGGGCATATTATATTAGTAATGTTATTTTACTTATGTCGGCTTTAGGCCATTAGTTGTAATTATACCTCCTAGTCTCCTATATATACCAAGGAGACATTTTCATTTTGAATCATCTGGGACTTGAACATTTAAGTGGGGTAAAAGGAGGTTTCCCCCTTGAAGAGGCTTATTATCTGAAATTATCTCTTTTTCAAGGCATTGAGTACTTTTTCGGAGGTTTTTCTATGCTATATTGATATTTGGTTCTTAACACCATCCATCTTAAGGAAACTTTCTACTTGTTTGTCATCTTCAAAAAATTGCAGGTAATTAATATTATTAGGTATTGTTGGCCTATTATTAACCTCAATCTCATATCCTCTATTAGGAAGAACTGGAATTTAGAAAATTGAGGCTGAAGTAGCTAGAGCATCACCAATTTTGTTATGACCCCTTGGAATCACTGAGAGACTATATTCCGAAAATTCTTCAAGAATATCAAGCACTATATTCCTATATGCTCTTAATCTAGGATGTTTTTCTTGATATATACCCTTTAACTGATTTATAATCAACTCATAATCTCCATTTACAACTATCCTCATAGCACCCATTTCTTTCAAAGTCCTCAATCCCAACACTATTGTCTCATATTCAGCCATGTTATTTGTGCAATCAAAAGTAAGATTTTAAGAACAAAGTTTGGTGGCCAATCTGGGGGGGGTTAATCCACACACCAACTCCTCCTCCTTCTTTGTTGACAGCTCCATCAAATCTCATATTCCACATCTCATTCTATGTGCTTTTTTGTTTATTTGAAATTTCCTCAATTTGTTAATCGGGCTTGTCTTTGATAGTCATATTAGTCTTTGGAACCTCCTCTGCTAAACTTGAATCATTAAAGAAAAATGGAAGAACCAATCTCAGTCTCCATAGAGTAAATGGGATGGTTTGTTTGGTTGGGATTTGTTACTGACCATGTATTTGAGAAACAATTCCCTGTACAACCTCCTATCTTGGCCAAAAACAAGGATAGTGGCATATAAAATATCTATTTGCAAATTCCCTTTCATCTTTGCAACCCATGATCTAGATAAAAACATGCCAAATTCAGGAGGGATATCATCAACCACCACATCCATGACCATATTTTTTGTTGCAATTTGAGACAAAGATACTACCAAATCTTTGATTAAGCCCAAGCACTTCACCTTCCTTGAATCAAAGAAGAAAAGATCCTTGTAAGTCCTTGTAATGTCTAGACCCAATTGGTCCATGACCACCTTGGGAATCAAATTATGGGATGCTCCTGAATATAACATAGCATTGTGCAAAGTCATATCATGAATCTTCAGACTAACATAGAAAGGAGGGACCTCATCAACATCACTACTCTCCTCTACACGTGGGCCAAAAAATATGGCAAGATGATCATATTTTATAATTAAGGTATCATAAGTTTCTTCCATATTGAGCATATTAATGATATGATTTCTATAATCACTATTCTTTATCAGCTCATTGAATGGAACATAAATTTTAATTTTGGCCATATCACTTTCAAAGTTAAAGGAAGTTATAGTTTTTTCTACCTCTTTGATGACTGTCTCCTTTCTTACTTCAAGTAATTTATTTGGAGGTTCTTTATTTTGATTTTCTTTATCCACAACATCCTTTTCAACATAGTCCTTCTTAGGCTAACTCGAAGAAGTTGTATTATTTTGAGATTCTTTGGTGGGATTTCCCTTTGGAGGGTTTGCAGGAACCTTTTTTCTTTGAATATTATATTGTTTCTGGAATTGCATGATGGCATTTTGAATTCCTTTCTGGTAATATTCCTTTTCCACTGATAACCTTTCATCATTATCCTACATGAATAGATCATTTGCATCAATGAAATGATCATGTTCTTCTTTAGTTAAAAACACTTATGTTTCATCTCCATCACAACAATGCATATTGTCTTCAAAAGATTCATCAAAATTTTCATTTACATAATTGTTTTGAAAAGGAGGTCTTATTTGTTGATCACCCTGGTTCCTCTGATCTCTTTGTCTAATTTGTGGAACTGCTGGTCTCCTTTGATTTCTGGGTGGAAAATTAGCATGCTCTCTGGTGTTAGGATTATTATCTAAAGACATCATTTCCATGAGTTTCTCCCTGGTCTTCATCATCAATTCAAACCTCTCTTCTAATGACTTTGAGGTTGAAGGTTGTGTCTTATCTTGGACCTTGTTTATGTCTTTGTGTTGTGGGTGGGAAATCCCCCTATGGACTAGCACTAAGGGTTTAGTAATGCATGTAGAAATAACCTTCGAAAGTCTCCTACCTGTTACTATTATCCCAACATCGACCCCACATTCATGCATAAAACACAAGGATAAAAGGATCAGGTAACTCTACCTTGAACTCCTCGCTTGGTCTTGATCCTTTTGAGTTTGGTTTATCCTTGAATGCAAGTCTCCTCCCAAAGCTAACCTGGATTCACAAAAAAAAAAAAAAAAAAACTACGAACATGCATCTCATATATGAATTAGTGGGTTAGAGGTTCCAAAAATATAAACCAAAATTGAATATGGAACACCTCATATGGCGGGATGGGAAAATTAATTCTTTCTATTAACCTCACAAAAATCAATTACATTGGTGAGATCAACTACTGCTCCTTGAATCTGGTCCTGGGATCTTCTTCAACTGTGCACCAATCACTTCCACATATGCTTCTCCTCCTCAGTTCTCACACAATGATTGCCAAAGGTTGGGGCAAGGAGAATGCAAAATCAGGTATAGTTTCTTTACTATCATTTTTTCTCCTCTCCAAATGGGACCCCTACCCCTTCTTTTATAAGATAGAAAGGGATAGGTATTTGGTTGAGTGACTGGCTATGGGCGGTCAAATAGTTTAGGCAATTTACCTAAAAATTTGTGTTCCATCTGCAACTTTCTATTTTTTATGATTTTGTCAATATACGTGGGTTGTAGTGAGTCAACTAGCATTTACACGCATGCAGTAGTGGATCAGGGCACACATGCCTTCAAAAAGGGTGTTTTTTAGAAGAGTTGTTCAATAGTGGCTTGGAAAAAATGGAAAATGAGATGGGTTGATGCCAGGTATGCATGTCTGGTGCAAATTAGGGTTATAATAGATGCCCCTTAATGTATGAGGTAAGAAGAGAATCTGATGACCAAAATTCATTACCAATATTCACCAATGTACAAAACAAGTGAGCCCAGGGACCAGAGTTTGGGAGGTTCCATCTGAAAAATAACAATCGTCTCACCGAGGTAGGCATACCCATTCTCGAGATGAAATAAAATCATGGCTGCCAATAAAATACACTGCATATCCATGTCATATAACTATATAAAGTGTATCCGTGAGCAATACACAGTGGATCTACATCTCAAAATAAAAAAGATATGCATGTATAGTATCCATCTTCAAAAAGATAATAAGGTCTGATGGCTAGAGATGAGGCCTTCAGAGCTCGAGAAAAAACTTCAAAATCTTCACAACTCGGGTAGGAGTGTAATATGAGTGTACAACTTCACTACCCAGAGGTCTTCGATGGCTTGTCAGGAATGGACTACAGGATCTTGATGATCAGGATGAGGGATTCATTGATTTCGAACAAAGAATTGATTGGATTTTCGGGATGGTTGGGCATGAGGGAAAGAGACAAACTGCAGAGGGGTCGACTCAAGCTTGGTAAAAACTTCCATTAGATAGTATCAAGAGAAATGATGAGACTCAGGTAGCATGGTATTTGACATAAGTTCACAATGCAGGAGACAACGAAAACTCTCCATATGTTTGGAAGAATAACCAAACAGAGGAGGACACAAATCTATGTAGCGAGAACAAATTCCTAAGATCATGTTAAATGCCATAGCTTGGAAAAAAAATAAAAGGATGTGCTTTGTCTAAGGGTGACTCATTGTGCTGCCAACAAAAAGAAAATGCTTTTCCCTTCCTCTTTTTGGGGTATATTTGATTTTTTTGTCTTTTTCAAAAATTTTGGAAATCTTCAAAAAGAATAAAATAATGCTACATTACAAAGGAGGAACGAGTGTCACAGACATACTAGTTCCAGGCGCAAGAAACATACTAGTGCTCAGAGAAAGGAGACATATGCAGGAAAAGGACACTGGAGAAAAATCTTCCATGGGACAAGGTGTCAAGACGCAGAGGAAACGTGCTATAGGGCTTGTGTATAAGGCATGATTCAAATGGTTTAGTTGAGAGAAACATGGAACCGTCATTAGACCAAATACGTAGGTATGAAAATTTTATTAATAATACACAATGGTAATGTCCTTCAATGTCATTTTAATGAGCCTCAAAGAAGGAAAGCTCGATGGTTTTTCATTTTTAGAGAGTCTGAAAAAGTGTAAAAGGAGAATCCACTCGGGTACTGTTTTCAAAGGTAGTCTAGCCGGTTCAAAAAAGGGTTAAAATAGCACCGAAAATACGTCTATTCAAAACCATTTTAATGAGTGTGATAAAGACAAGATCACTCAGTGTTTTTTTCATATTTAAGGAGTCTGAAAAAATCTTAACTATGGAATCTATATGAGATGTTCTTCTGGACCATTTTAATGAGTGTGAAGGAACAAGGTCACTTGACCATCTTTTCACTTTTCGGGAGTCTGAAAAGAGCTTAACTATGGACTCTGTGGGGGTTCCTTTTTCGTAAATTTAGCTCCTCGGGTCCAAAAAAGGGTTAAAATTATACCTGGGAATACTCTTCTAGGGAGCCGAAGCTCCTAGAGTATACCTTTGTTCATATAGTTGACCATATAGACCAAAAAAGGGGTAAATTTCCACTGGACAGACCTGCCTTCAAATTTCAGTTTAGTGAGCGTGAAGGGCAACAAGATCACTCAACAATATTTTCATATTTAGAGGGTCTAAAAAGGGCTTAAAAGAATACCTGTTGTGTTTTGGGAGTCCCGAGGGTGAGGTCAAGAGTGATAATGAATCATGCAAATGAGGCTCATACTCGTAATCAGGAAATACTAATAAGGACTCCTGAGCCTATAGTCGGTAGTGACGGCATGGATACCAAAAAATACAACCAGGATCTACCTACGACATCCATGAAGTGTTAGGCTCTACCACTAAATTATAACAATTCTAAAGAAAAAAAGATGGTTCTGTGTCGCAACTTGGTGGGGTCAATACTATGGAAAAGCTAAAAAGAAAACAAGATACAAAAAGTGGAGGTGGAATCCTAACTTAGATGCAACACGTCGAAAAAATGACTTTTTAGCAAAGGACCTTTAAAATGACCCAAATCACCAAAAAACAATTCCCAATACCCAAAGTAACGTTTATTGTAACATTCCATAAGAAACTCTTGAACCATACTAAATGATTATCAGGCTAGAAAAAATGACAAAAAGGTCCAAAAAAAGACAAAAAGGGGGGCAAAAGTCTATAAATAGAAGTTGGCAGCTCATTATCACCATTGAAAATTGAGAAATTGACAAAAAGCCAAAAACACCCCTTTGTTAAAAGAGTTGATTCCGAGAGCTTCAGTGGACGAAATGGAATTCTGCTTGGACCAAGTAAGTACATACTAACCCCTCTTTCATTTCAATTCTTCCTTTATGAATTTAAATGTTTTTTTTGGAGGGGCGCCAACCTTTAAAAAGGTTGGCCCTACGTATACGCAGGTTTTCCTCTGACATCCTATCTATGCATGTGGGCAAGAGAAAAGTTGCATGGGTATACACGTGAATGTGTACACTACAGCCTACGTATACCCTCCATTTTGTGGAAAAATATTAAAAAAGGAAAGAGTTAATCCCTCATGAACTTGCGAATTGCAAGATGTATGTTTGTTGGAGAGAGAGGGAACATGAGGACATTGATTTTGTGGTCGGTGAGGACCCTGCTGCTACCGCCACATTGGTGTAATGTGGTTTTTTAATGTTCTTCCAGTGTCCTTTCATGTGGGCACAAACTAGGCTACTGAACGCCTTGGTTGATTATTGGCATCCTGACGCAGAGGCCTTCATGCTTGAGGGATAGTCATTGACTCCAATGACCGAGGATATATACTTTATGACTGGCCTCTCAAGGAGAGGGGAACCACTCAATTTTTGTACTTTTCCCTCCCAGCCTCACAACATAGTGAAGTTGATTAGACTCCATTGTGAAGCCGAAACAAAAAAAATGGGCATACAGGTGCCTATAAACAAGATCTCAGACCTATCACTGAAAGTGATAGTTTTGCACATCGGGCGAATCACTAGATCCGCAACTTTGCATCAGGCTTCCCGAGCGCATGTGAATTGTGTTGTTTAGTTCCTAAATGTACAAGGTTTTGATTGGAGTACTACTTTACTGGATTGCATGAAAAGGCAGCTAATAGAGTATCGCATGCGGAGGCATAGAAACTTTGGGTTTGGGACTATTCTTTGTTCTTTCTTCTTCGAGATGGTATTTACTCTTAGTTTGAGGGAGATAGTACAAGGGCACACAGTCTCTTCTCCAATAGTATGCATATGGGCGGCGTTACTTCTATGACAGGGAGGAGGGAGGACCATTGAGGCCTTCGACGAAAAGATTTTTGACTGGTGGTCTCGGCAGATTCCGACGATAGAGGACTATCCCTATGCCATAATTGACTTTTCCAGGGACCCTGACATGGGCATACCTCCCGAAGTGGTACTAGGAGAGTTAAGTATGCTTGTATTTTTTTTTTTCTTTTAAAGTTATTTAATTTTTATGTCTTTTTATATATATCAAACTTTTTGTGTACCAGAGTATCTGACAACTATGTATCTGGTTTGTGCATATGTGGGGCCAGTGCGTCCAATGGACTTTTCAAGGACTAGGTGGCGTCCTCGATCAGAGGCAGGACCAGTTGCAGTCGATGGACCAGCTGTAGCAGGGGGACCTCCAGCCAAAGAGTCTAAGATATTATTGAGACGGGTAGAGAGGAACCTCATCGCATTTACTCAGATAGTCCCCATGGCAGAGATCGAGGATCTCCCACCGTCCATGCAGACTCGCGTTATTGGGGTACCACGGACCTCGATCCAACTTTTTTAGTGTCTGGCTAACATCATTGTTCACTATGACAAGGCCAACAAGCCCCACCCTTAGCTTAGACTAGACTTCTTATGTGTCGAGGGCACCTTTTGTATACTTTTGAGGAAATAAGCCCTGTGACTCTTTACTGGACACATATTTTTTGAGGCGCTCGCGCCCACTTATGTAATATGATACTTTGTGATATATATATATGCGTATTTACATATCTTGTGTTTTATGTATTACATTTATTTACAAATGTATTTACATGTGTGTGTGTGTGTGTTTCTTAAATGTGTGCAAGATGCCAATCTAATATATGATTAGCTAGGGTATATGTAACTTGATTCAATCTCCTAGGAACATGGATATACATAATGTAATCAAAGCTTCATTCTAAGATATGTACCCTAAGGAACCATCGGTTTAGAGTAGGATCGTAAATGCAGTAAACCCCATTTAACTGAGACAGAACCAATTGAGCATCTAGATAGACCCGAAGATGAGAGATACCAAGTGACAAAGCGTCATTGTTGGTTTTATCGACTCCCTTCTCAGGTTATATGATTTATTGACCCAGGGTTCATGTCATTCAGGGTTCCAACAAAGCCTCTAACTATCGACCCTCCTGGTAAACCAGAAGGCATCGTAGTGCCTGGAAGGTACTGTGCAGTCTCACCCAAGATAGTTAAGGATGGTTGACTGTAAGACTCAGGTGTTTACAGCCTAGGACAGAGTATGAGATAAAGGGTTTCTTGATTAAGGCCCTGTTCTGCGAACTGTTACTGTAATCTACTTGTTCCCAAGAATCACATGCATATAACTCAAAATATAAAAAGATTCCAATAATCTGTTTGGTTATTCATCAATCATAGTCATCTATTTCTTGAAATAAGTTAAAGATATGCAAACATTCAACACATTACATAGATGTTACCGTGGTTCACCCCTCCTAGGCTACATCCACAAATATTTGGCTCTTGGCTCTTTTATTATAGTAGTTCTTGATCTCCCTATGTCACATGCTTACAGTTCTCCACAAAAGTGGGTAGGATCTATGTGAGGTGAACTAGATTGCACCAGGCTCTACAACCTGCGATCTAATCCTCATATCTACCTTCCCTCATATATTTCTTTATCAATAGCTTACAAAACTTGGTTCATACAATTTAAACCCCTCATGTATCCCCAACAACAATACTCAAAAAAATCACTCAATAACAATCACAATCTTCATAAAAACTAACATAAAATCAACAACAACAACAACAACAACAACAACAACAATGAAAACAACATCCACAACCACAACCACAACCACAACAACCCTATATGATACTTTAGTATCTATATTTATACATTTTATGATCTTCATCCACTTACATAATATTACCAAAACCCTAACCCTTCTTATGCTAGGTTTTTCTCCCATGCACGTGTTGTTCTTCCTCCAATTGTCGCTTCCCTCTGTGCATGCTTTCTTGCATTCACGTGTGTTGATATTTTTTCAGTTGTCACTTCAATTTCCTGCATGATTTCTTTCCCATGATCATTCTTATTTCCACTTCATCCTAGTGCCAACAAGCCCCCAACACTAACATGTGACTCGACCCAAGTCACATAATTACACTGTGCTTCCTCGATCTCCCTAGTGATCGTCTGGAACTTCTCCTACAATTTTGTTGCTTTTGTCAGTGCCTGTGCAGTTTTCTCCTTGATAATATCGACTATTTGCACTGCTAGTTCTTCGCTTATCAGTCCTGCACATTCTAGTTGATTCCATGCTGAATGTGTTCTGTCTTATTCTGCCTACTCCAGTACTACTGCTATCTATTCCTACAACGGTACTATTTGAGCATGACGCTCCTATTTTCATGTTGCATAGTGAGAAGTTCTTCCTGTAACTTATTTAACTCTTGTGTCCCCTTGACCCATTCTAGAATTGGGATGGTTTTTTGTTGCTACTTGAATTCTTGGATCATTGCATTGATCCTTTCCTCCTCCTTGTCCCATTATTGGACCTGTGGGTCCTCTTCTAGCTTTGTCCAGAGTTGCACTACTTTATCCAACAAGTCGGTTGCTGTGCTGACCTATTTTTCTAGCTCCTATAGTTGCACTATTTCTTCCTGATTTTTCTTCTCCTTTACTATTGGTGGAGTGGTTGGTCTAATCTGTCCACAGAGAGTCTTGATCACCTTCTTATATTGATCAATTTCCTGTGCAATCTGATCGGTATTTTATGCCGCTAGGAGTTACTTCCTTGCGTAGTAGTTGGAAGTTTCTAAAAAATGTCTTCCACTCTGTGTTCCAAATCATTCATGTGTTCCTTTTCCTCCCACGTTTCAGATTTGGCCTGCGTGCAAACTGTTTCTAGTGTTTTCTTCTTCTTTGTTACTTTTTGTAGCTCGACCACGTTTTGATGTGCTTGAGATTATATCTCATGGTTGATGCTAACTTTCAATTGGTATAAGGCCTTTGCTGGAATCCATGTTAGGACCAATTGGATCTGATCCAAATCCTTTAGTGGTGTCTGTCCCACAATATCATCCATTTGTAGCATGCCCAACTTTATGTAAACCATGGAATGTGGTTTTGGAAGAACTGAGTCACATTCTCCTACCTCCATTCTTTCTGTGGTCAGTGTGCTCGATGGATTTATGCCTCTGCTGCTACTTGTAATATGGGATTCTACGAATTTCTTCAGGAGTTGCCCCATTTCTGCCAGCTCCTTCTGTATTTTATCCCTTTGGTGTTCTACATGATCAAAGTCCTCTGTGAGACAATCCTGGACCATTCTGGAAATCATCTCACCATCATCCTCTGTGATTGTGTATTTTGGTGGTGATTGTTGTGCCTTTGATTTATTACACACACCTATTTCTTGTACCATTGGTCTCTTAGCTCCCCCTACTTCCTGTGTGATGGGGTTCGTCATGGTTTACTGTTCTCCCTTAGCCAGGTTATGTTGTTCATTGGTTGGCTGAGTGGTTTTTGTTCTCCCCTTCTAGGTCCCTGGCTACTCTAAGTCACCCTCTGTTTGAGTCGACTTGATTTGGCCCGTTCTTGGTTTCTTGGGTACTGGGACTTATGGAGGCTGTGTTTCTGGCTGTGGAGCCCCTCCTTCTATTGTTTGTCCCGGTACTTCTCTGGGTATGGATGGGATCTTCCATTCATTCAACCACTTGTAGATGATCATGTTGATGTCTCCCTCGGTGACACAATAGAGCATATGTAGCCACTGTTTATGTGGGTCCTATCTTGGTTGTATCCACATGGCTTGTTGTCTAGCCCAAAAATTGGTGATGCCCTGAATCGTGCGACAGCCTCTGGTGTTATCCTCCATGCTCATTTTATTGCTTCCTACATTTCCCATAGGTGAGCTTCAAATATAATTCCATTTTCCCTCTTATGCTTGGCCAGTGGCGTGGATTTCAGGACGTGATATATTGCTCCTCCTAGCTCTGGTGTGGTACAGAAGATGATGTGGTTCGGTTCTTTCCATCCCATGAAAGCGATGAGGGTAAGTAGCCATGAGTAGTGAAATTCCGTACCTGCTTCTTGCATGTCATTACAGTCAATTTGGAACAAGTTTGACAGATATGGCACCCAGCTCATGAAGGTGCCTTCTGCAAACTGAGCTGCAACTGCGATAACTCCTTCCAATACTTCATCTTTACGACATTTTCTTAGAAGTTTGCATGCTAAGATATTTGCTCCCAGTTGTGTCACATCATCATTAACTCACTTGATTATAATGCCTCTCGTTCCCCTGTCAGTGCCAAATTTTTTCTTCATTTCTTCTACTAATGCTTTGTCATCTAGTATCGATGTGGGATCCATACCCCGGATGGGTAGTCCTGTAATTTGTGTAATAAGTTCAATAGTTATGGGGAAGGGTTTTCTCAGCCATACATCCCCTCCATGTGTAACTTCTAATAGGTATTTGATGCATGATGACACATATTGGCCTCTGCCAAAGTTTGGTATCTTCAACAATCCTAGGATTCTGGTTCTGTCTAGTCCGACTGACCACTTACGTGGCTTAGTGATAGTTCCTCTGAGAGGGTTCATGGCTATTGTCTCTGAGAAGACTTGTGGTGCAAGATTTGGATATTTTATTTCATTTTCTACTTCATGGTAGGAAAACTTGAGCTTCCCGAGGTGACCCAATAGCTGCGAGTCCACCTGTATGCCTTTTGGTGTGAGGGGTAGCATAATCTCTGCAGTTGGTTTCTTTCGAGGTGAGCTCAGTATCTAAATCTTATCTTCTGGTTGTGTTGGCTGGTTCAAAGTTCCAGTAGCTTTTGGTTTCTCCTTCACCATCCATTCTTCCAAAGATTTTCCTATTTCACCAATCAACTTGTTCGAAAAAGTAAATTTTGGGATGGGTATTTGTGGAACATCTAGTTGGAGCTCTACTTCTGGGTTCTGTGTTCTTTCATTTATTTCCATGGTTGATTCAGTGTTTTATGGCTATCCTTCATGATGAGTTCCTACTGCTTGATTATGAAGCTCCTACGCTACTGCCGACATATCCTCTTTCATGGTTTTCGCTTGGGGTTGCGAGATCTCTTCCTGGATTGGTGTTGATTTGACTGGAAGATCCTCCCACGATGGGATTTCATCAATATCAACGATCTCTGGTGGTTGCTGCTCATTTTCTTCCCATGTTCCTCGCGACCTAGTTTGAACCCTAGTTGGTTTGACTGTCTGGTCTGGTTCTATGAGCTTTGGTGGTGCCATACTAGTGTTTGTCGGACGTTTGTTTGGTTCAAATATCTTGGATAAGCTCTACGATCTTGCTCTGTGTGTTTGGGCTTCTATTTTTGTTTCTCCATTCTTCTTTTGTGAATAGACTAACATTTTTTATGCTCATGTGTTGTATGGGTGTGTGATGAAGCTTGTTGAGGGCACCCCCTACCTTGTGTGATTAATGCACCATAAGTGTAGGTTCAATGCATATGCATTGGTTTCGTACTTGCCCTTATGGCTACTTTGTCGTTGCCAGTTTGTGCGTTTAGTGCGACATCCCATTCGTCCTTTCCTTGCTTTAATTCTGCCTCATGTTGTCCTGTCAGTGTGCTTTTGCTGAATTTCCTTTTCCTTCTTGTTTCCCTTTCTGATATGGCCGTTTTATTTTCCCTCACTAGTTTCATGTTTCATATGCGTCTTGTCCATCATGTCGCACGCTATTTTTAGGCTCTCTTATTTCTTTTTCTTTTTACTATGTAGTGGGTAGTCGACTATATTTTTATAGATTTAGTTGGCTCCCCTTGATCATTCCTCTGAGGTCTGCACCTGCTAGATCTTTCAACTATACAACTCCTCTGTTCGTGATATATTTTACCTCATATGGTCCTAGCCAATGCATCCTCAAATTCCTTGGGTGCTACAGCGCTTTATTGTCATAGATAAATACTAGATCTCCTTCCTTGAACATCTTTCTCTTGATGTGGCGGTCGTGCCACACTTTGTCTCTCTCATTGTTTACTTGTTGATGGACTCCTGCCAAGATTTGGTCTTCCTCCATTGACAGTAATTGATCCAGTCATTCCTAGACTGTGCCTCATTCTGTCATTTGTGTGATAGCTGCTACACGTAGACTAGGTATTAGAAATTCTAACGGCACTACTACTTCTTAACCATAGACTAGTTTTAATGGTGTGTGACCTGTCAAATTTTTTCATGTGGTTCTCTACGCCCATAGTACTGTTGGTACCTTGAGATTCCAATCATCCTTGTTGGCGTTACATATCTTCGTCAGGGCATTCTCTAAAAAAAATTTGAAGGCTTCTACTGTGCCATTAGCCTGTGGGTGATACGGTGTGATTTTTTGGTGATGAACTTCAAATTCTTCAAGAATCACTCGGATGGTGTTTTTGATAAATTGTGTTCCTTGGTCGCTCATTAGAAATCTTGGGCACCCAAATCTAGTAATTACCTGTTCGAAAAGAAAGTGGGAAATTGTCTCGGTGCTGTAATCTTTTACTGGTGCTTCTTCTGCCCATCTTGTTAAGTATTATGTCGCAGTGATAATGTATCTCGCCCCTGTTCTCTTGGCAGGTGGGTTAATGGGTCCCACAAAATCTATTGTCCATTTGTCAAATGCCTGAAGTGTCACTTGCGGTCGTAGTGGCATCTCGTCCCTTCTATTGGGTTTGTCAACCCATTGAAATACATCACATTGTTGAAAATATTCTTTCGAGTCTCGATGGATCATTGGCCACCATAATCCTATGCGTAGTACCTTTTGTGCAGTAGCTTTTCCTTCATAATGCCCTTCTACTATTCCTTCGTGGGATTTTGCTAAAATTCTTGGATGTTCGTGGTCTAGTACGTATCATCATAAGATGCTATTTGTGCCCATTTTGTATAGATTCCCCGCTATCAGTTGATAGTCAGCTACATGGACTACCAGGTTTTTTTTCTATGTAGTGGTATATCCCTGCGGTGCGGTACCTGTGCTCAAGTACTGGATGATCTTTGCGAAGTAATCGTCAACAATTTGTACCTTTAAAGAGTTGTACAGCTGAAAAGTTGTCTTCCAAATTCGTTGGTTCCTCTCCATTTGTGACCCTTGATAAGTGGTCAGACCCTGCATTCAGTTTCCCTGGTTTGACTATTACCTCAAAGTCAAATTCTTGAAATAGCAGTAACCATCGACAGATTCTCCCCCCCAACACTAGCTTGTTAACTAGGTATTTCAGAGCTGAGTGATATGTAAACATCTTAAAGTGTTTTCCCAATAGGTAATGTTTGTATTTTTGTAGTGCGTAAACCATATCTAAGCCTTCTCTATCCATCGTATTATAATTATGTTCTGAGTCTGATAATTTCATGCTTGCGAATGCTATTGGGTGATCCAAGTCTCCTACTCCTGGTTGCGCTAAAATATCTCCAAGTACTATTCTTGATGCATCTACATGTACATGGAATGTATTCTCCTAGTTTGGAAATACCAATATTGGTGCGGTGACCATCTTTTTCTTCATGGTATCCAAACCATGTTGGCACTCATCGTTCCATTGATACTTGGTATCCTTCCTTAACAGTTTTTCCATAGGCACTGTAATTTGCGCATAGACTTTGATGAATTTCCTGTAGTCTCCCGTATGTCCTAATGTTTCTCTTAGTTGGAAGACTTTTTTTGGTGTTGGAATATTAACAATGGCTATGATTTTGGCCAGATCCATGAATAAACCTTTTTTTCATACTATGTGTCCCAGTAGTATCCCAAATGGTGTTCCAAATATGCATTTCATGATATTCAATGATATCTGGCATTGTCTGCATCGTTCTAACATCAGGCATAAAACTTCCACATGTTTTTTTAACAAGCTGTAAACCGTTCAATCATCCAGGTAGACTTCGAGAAATTGGTCAATGAATTCCTTAAATGTTGCGATGACCAATCTAGAGAATATTGCAGGTGCATTCTTCAATCCAAACAACATGATTGTGTATTGATAAGATCCCCATTCTATCGCAAATGTGGTCTTGTGTCTATCATCTTGTGCTATCTTAATCTGATGATATCTTGAGAATCCATCGATGAATTAATAGGCTTCGCGTCCTCCTACGTTCTCGAGTACTTAGCCTATGAATGGTGTGGGGAATGGGTCGTGTAAGCAGGCATAATTCAACTTCCTCAGGTCGACACATATCTTGATTCCTCTTTCCTATTTCTTGTCCTTTACTACCATCAGGATTATCCATTCTGATTCTTCGAATGGTTCGATGATGTCAGCCTCTTTCATCCTGTTGATCTCATCTTTGACTTTCTGTTTGTAGATGGGGTTCAGTCTGTATGGTCATTGTTTAATGGGTCTCACATCAAGTTGTTGGCATGTTTTACAAGCAGTGTATGCTTTTCATTGATGGCAAGTACAACAGTGATGATGGCTTGAGTATAGCAGCGATGATCAGTAGTGCAGTGATAATCGGGGAAGAGTAGAAACTGTGATCGTTGGATCTAGGAGAACCTGCACGTTCTTTAAAGTGCAAGGAGTAGAGGGCTCAAAAAATCCTGAAAGAAGGAGGACCGTCCATCTTCAAGTAGGACACGTGGGGAAATATCATCATTTCACTGACTGGAGAGTCAAAGGAACGAGGTTCCCTAACCTCTTGAAATCGAGATATGCAAAATCGTGACTTAATCTAAGATGTCAGATCAAGGTTTGATATGGACCGTTGATCCCATTCCATTTCGGAGTTTTGCGGATAGAGAGTTGGAGATGTCAAATAATATTAACCACAGGAATCCCGAAATCACGATATGCGAAATCGCGACTTAATCTAAGCCTTCAGATCAAGGTTTGATCTGGACCATTGATCCCAGTCCATTTCAGAGTTTCAGAAATCAGGAGATGGAGAAGTCAGAGACTCTCAACATTAGGAGTCTCGAAGTGTCGAAATGCGAAATCACGAAACAAGACACATCAACAAACCACGTCAGCTAAGAACACGTGGCACAACCAGGCAATGACAAGTGTCAAGATGATTCAACATTTCAGGCACATGTAAGTCACGAATCAGAGTGACACGTGGTAGTTATTTGACACATCTCAATCCACATGTGATGTCAGCAGGTTTACATCACTTCGGAGTTTTGGAAATTGGGAGATGGAGATGTTAAAGAACTCCTACCATAAGAGTCCCGAAGTCACGAACCCCGAAATCGCGATATACAAAATCATGAAGACATCAGGACCGTCGAATCACTTAGAGTGTGGACCATTGATCTCACTCCATTTCGAAGCTTCAGATATTGGGACATGGAGCGTCAAGAGACTCTACCATGGGAGTGCCGAAATCCCAAATAGCGATGATTTTAAGGATGGAAATTTATTTTAAAATGCAGAAACCTTGGCGAATCCTACTAATCCTTCATATGCCAACTATAAATGTTTGGCGATAGTTTTGAAAAAATATTCAAATTTCTAAGGATTTTATGTAGTTTTTATAAAATTTTGGCGATTCTTAAGGTAAAATAATTGTATCCTATAGAATTTGGGCGAATCATTTTTAAAATAGTGAATCTCGTTTTTGGAAAAACCATGGAAAATTAGGCCATGAGCGAAATTTAGCCCCTAATATCCATGCCGAAATGTCGATCCCTGAAACTCTGAAATGGATCTTATTTGAACTAGCTCCTTCCTTCATCTTCCACCGATGTGACCAATGGTTGCGACCACAGATTGAGCCAAAACCTGTTTCACATTTTGGCATGGAGTGAGATTATGTGGGATAGGGATTGAGACATGGAGCATAATGAAATCATTACCATGGGGATCCTGAAATGCTGATGTGTGAAATGGCGAAGTAAACACAAGTTTCTATGAATTCAATCCAACGGTGCAAGTGAAGTTGAACAAGATCGCAGGGCTACTTTTCTGCCTCGCAGTGTAACTGCTAGAAACCATTGATGGTCTCTACCAGAGAATTTGAAGAGACCTCTGTGTGATCGCCAGAGGAGATGAAGAGTCTCTAAGATTTGTCCAGTGAAGCAAGATGATTCTTAGGGGGATTGACAGATGGATGAGCATTGAAGTCTGTAACTGAAATAGAGGGCATAAGCTCGACTATGCCATAGAATACGAGGAGTCTCAACTGCCATAGAGGTTGAGGAACCTCAGAAGAACACCCAGTGATGTTGAACAGGTGGTGGACACCACCATAGAAGCTGAAGAGTTACGATGATCAGGAAAAAGAACTCGAGATGTGTAGGAGATTTGCGCGGAGTGAGCATGCAGAGGCATTGAGAATATTGCATGCATAAAGACAACAGAGACTATAAGAATGCTAAACAAAGAAGAGATAAGGGTTGTCGTTGTGTAGGAGAATTGAGGTGTGTACAAGGAGGCAGAATGCGGGAGCAGAAATGCACAGTCGAGGAATGGTGCATTGAAGGGATATGGCGCATAGAGCATAAAAGGCTGAAGAACAGAAAGTGATAGAGGTTTGCAGAAGACACCGATGCAGACAGGGAAGAGCTGTGTAATAGAACAATGACAGGGTTGGTAAGCCATTGAATAATTTTATATCATTGTAATAAGTTTTAGTAACAAAGAATTTATAATTCAGGGTGGTTGGGAGGTTCTAGGGAGGACTCGTGTTCTCAAAGGTTCAAGTGGGTGCTTGAACACAGTGAGTTGGTGCTTCCTTCTAGTTGGTGCTAGAGAAACCAGGGAGTTGGTGCTTCCTTCTAGTTGGTGCTAGAGAAACTAGGGGGTTGGTGCTTCCTTCTAGTGGGTGCTAGAGAAAACAGAGAGTTGGTGCTCTCAGCAAGTTTCATCTTGCAAAAACAGAGGTTGTAGCCTCACAATGAGTTGGTGCTCATATGTATGATAATGTAAAGAATGTAGATAATACTTATCATATAAAGAAAAAGAGGTTTTTACCCTGTATGGGTTTCCTCGGGAATTATCTGTCTCTGTTTTCTCATATATGTGACTGATGTTGAATGTCCCTTTGTTTATTTCCCATTATTGTGATCATCATTGAGTGCCCTGTAAATATTTTAATAGAAGCATAATTGTTTAAGCACGGTAACAACTGATTCACCTCCCCTCTCAGTTGTCTAACAATTGGTATCAGAGCCGGCCCCTTTTTAGCTAAGGGTAGATCCTAGAGCTTAAACATGTCAATCCATGAAGGAAATTCAACCAATAAGGCCCCTCTATTCAATGGAACAAATTTTGCCTTCTAGAAAGTTAGAATGAGAACCTACATAATGGCTTTAGGTGCAGATGTCTGGGATGTGGTAGATATTGGTTATGTAAAGCCATTTGTGCTAGTTAATAAGGATGACAAACTAGAATTTAGCTTCAATTCTAAGGCTATGAATGCTATCTTGAGTGGGCTTGCAGAAGCAGAATTCGTAAAAGTATTGCACCTAGGAACTGCCAAAGAAATGTGGGACAAACTCATTAGCAGTTATGAGGGTAATGAGAAGGTAAAGGATGCAAAGCTTCAAACCTACAGAATATAGTTTGAACAACTAAAGATGAAGGAAGATGAAACTATTGGAAAATACTTTCTGAGAGTAGAAGAAATGGTAAATGTAATGAAGGCACTTGGTGAAACAATTGGGGAACCTTCTTTAGTTCAGAAAATTTTGAGATCTCTCCCAGATAGGTTCAACCCGAAGGTCTCTGCTATAGAAGAACTTAATGATCTAAAAACCTTGTAGTTTGAACAACTTCTAGGAACATTGACTGCATATGAAATGAGAATAGTTAAAGATAAACCCACCTCCAGAGAAGCATCATTTAAAGAAGACAAGAATGCGGATTTTGAGCTCGATGAAATTGAAGAAAAATTTGTGAAGAGACTGAAGAAGGGATCAGGAAAATACAAAGGTAAACTACCTTTCAAATTCTTTAACTGTGGTAGGATAGGTAATTTTGCAAATAAATGTCCCCACAAAGGAAAGGATCAGACTTGTGATGATGAGGAGAAATACAAACACATAAATTTCTTTAAAGAGAATAACTTTAAGAAGAAAAGTCTTTGTGCAAACAATTATGATGATCCTTCAGATGATGAAGACAATGATTCATCTATTGAAGATAAACTAAATGACTTCATACTTATGGCCAAAGAGGACTATGACAATAATATCACAGGGAGTGATGTTAATGAAGAAGAATTTTTGGTTGACATGGAAGGAGAACTGATCAGTGCATTGGAAGAGATTGACAGACTAAGAATCAAGAACAGAAAGAAAAGACAATTGTTGATACAGTTCGAGAAAAAAAGTAGAGAAGCTAATAAAGACCTTGTCCTACTAAAATTAGAATTGGAAGAGGCAAATAAAATCCAAGAGATTCTAAAACAACAGCTATCAGAAAAGAAGGCAAGATGTGAATCATTAGAACAAGAAGTAGTGAAAACAAGGAAAGAAATGGAGAAGTTTCAAGCCTTGTATAATCAGAATCTGTCAAGTATCAAAGCCTCAGAAGGATTAGCCACCAT
>ML777988.1:114462-141973 GCA_009831015.1 Picea engelmannii | reverse complement strand
GCCTCAGAAGGATTAGCCACCATTCTGAATCAGCAAAGGAATCCAAAGCTGAAAACTGGTTTGGGTTATGAAGAGGGATCAAGCAGTGGGAAGCCAAGAAATGAAGAACCCATCAAGTTTGTCAAAAGTACAACCAATGACAACAACGAACCTGTAGAAACAAAGGAAGACAATCAGCCACCCAGGACGAGTAAATAAAAAGGTGCCAGGACTGAATCTGTAGAACAAAGAAACATTGCTCTCTCTGCTGAAAGACATCATCAGCAAGAAAGAAATAGATTTTCTCAAAGAAGACAACCATTTTCCAGGTACAAAGAATTTTTCTATGGCTATTGTTTCTATTGTTCTAACTTTGGTCACAAAGCTGTAAATTGTTCCTTAAGACTTAGACATGAGAAATTAAGATTTAAAAGGAATAAATACTTCCCACAACAAAGAATGATACAACCAAGTAATAATCCTTCACAGACTGCAAATTGCCAAATTAAGTCTGGACACATACAACTAAGGAGACCAAGAAATAATCAACAGTCAATAAGTAGGAAACACTGCAACAATAAGTTTGACTTATTGAATAATGAGGTTGAATGCTACACCTGTCATAACTTTGGACATAAATCTATTGACTGTCGATTAAGGAACTATGAACCTGATTCGAAATCCCCTGCTGAAAATGTCAAGTTTTGGAAGAAGAAGGAAAGTAATAAGTGTGGATTAGTATTGTCTGCTCAAATAAAAATGAACCCTTGGTATATATACAGTGGATGCTCCAAACACATGACGAGAGACAAAGGCAATTTTCTATCTCTAAGTGAAAGAAAATCAGGAAGCGTAACCTTTGGAAATGATGCTCCAAGGAAAATAAAAGGCAAAGGGATGGTGATCTTAAGTAATGGAAAAGGAAAATCCCAAGATGTTCTACTTGTGGATGGGATGAAACATAATTTTCTCAGTGTAAGTCAAATGTGTGACAGAGGTTGCGAGGTGTTGTTCACGTGCAAGGAATGTAAGATAAAGTCTGTAAACTCAGGACAAGTGGTGGCCAAAGGCATAAGGACAGAAAATAATGTATATGTGCTGAAAGAAAATAGAGAAGAATGTCATCTAAGAAAACATGATGAAAGTTGGTTGTGGCATAGGAGACTTGGACATCTAAACTCTGACCACTTAATCAAACTAAAAAACCTCGAGGCGGTAAAAGATCTTCCGAGAATATCAAAGCCCCAAGACTCAATGTGTAAACCCTGTCAAGTAGGGAAGCAAAACAGGACACAGTTTAAGTCCAAGAGCTTTACTTCAACAGAGAAACCACTCCATCTAGTTCATATGGATTTATGTGGACCATCGAGACAAGAAGGAATAGGGAAAGAAAACTACTTCATGTTGATTATCGATGATTACTCCAGACTTACTTGGGTTGCCTTTCTCAAAGAAAAAACTGAAGCATTTGAGAAGTTTAAAATATTTAAGGCTTTAACTGAGACTCAAATAGGGAAGAGGTTAAAGGCAGTAAGATCAAATCGGGGAGGAGAGTTTATGTCAAAAGAATTCAAGGAATTCTACGATGAGCATGGGATCAAGAGAGAATACACAATCCCAAGAACTCCACAACAAAGTGGAGTAGTTGAGAGGCAAAACAGAACAGTGCAGGAAATGACCAGGTCAATGATGAATGAGACGAGCATTGGTCAAACCTACTGGGTAGAAGCAATAAACACAACAGTCCATGTGCTTAACAAAGCCCACCTCAGACCACAAAGTGACAAGACACCTTATGAATTATGGTTTGGAAGACCCGCCTCAATCAAACACTTCAAAGTCTTTGGGAGTAAATTCTACATAAAGAATAATGATGAGAACCTCGACAAATATGATGACATGGCGGATGAAGGTATTTTATTAGGGTATGCTACAAACAGTAAAGGATACAGATTCTATAATAAGAGGCTGCATAAAATGGTTGACTGTATTGATGTAAAAATTGATGAAAGAATCCCGGTAAGAGAGGTGTACAGTAATGAGTCTTCTACAGAAGACACAACTAAAGCTGAAGATGAACAGGCCCAAGAAACAGAAAATGAAGACTTTGAATAAGATGAAGACCCAGACACTCAGAAAAACTCAAAGCAGCAGTCAACTACAAATTCCTCCTCCATAATCATTCAAAAGAATCATACTGCAAGTCACATAATTGGGGAAAAAGACAAAGGTGTACAAACCAGAAGAAAGCTAATCAAAAACATCGAACAATCTCATACAGCCTTCATATCCGTGATGGAACCCAAGAATTTTAATGAAGCCATCAAAGATGACCACTGGGTTAAACAATGAATGAAGAACTTGATCAGATTGAGAAAAACAATACGTGGGAGATGGTTCAAAGACCTGAAGGTAAAAATGTCATTGGCTCCAAATGGATATTTAAGAATAAGTTGAATGAGCAAGGAAAAGTTATCAGGAACAAAGCGAGGTTAGTCTGTAAAGGCTATGCTCAAATAGAAGGACTGGATTTTGATGAAAGATTTGTGCCCATAGCAAGATTATAAGCTATCAGAATGTTTCTTGCCTATGCTTGTCATAAAAGGTTTAAAGTCTACCAAATGGATGTCAAGTCAGCCTTTCTCAATGGAGATTTAAGTAAAGAAGTCTATATGGAACAACTAGAGGGTTTCAAATTGTCTGATAACCCTGACTTAGTATGAAAGCTGAAGAAAGATTTATATGGTTTAAAACAAGCCCCTTGAGCATGGTATCACAGACTGGATACGTATGTCAAAGACAAAGGGTTCAAGAGAGGAACACCTGACAACAATCTGTATATTAAAACAGAGGATAATGATTTGCTCATCGTACTGGTCTATGTAGATGACATCATCTTTGGATGTAATAAGGATTCACTGGTACAATGGTTTTCTTCTGCCATGGAGTCTAAATTTGAAATGTCTATGATAGGAGAACTGTCATTTTTTCTTGGTCTGTAAATTACTCAGAGGCCTGAAGGGATGTTCATTTGTCAAGAAAAATATCTAAGAGAAATGATGAAAAGGTTTCAAATGGAAGATTCTAAACCTGTGGGTACACCTATTGTAAATGGATGTAAATTAAGCAAGGATGATGATTCACCTAATGTTGATCAAAGCTCATATCGATCAATGATAGGAAGCCTACAGTACATCACAGCATCTCACCCATACATAATGCATGTTGTAGGAATGGTAGGAAGATATCAGGTTTCACCCAAACAGAGTCATTTGCAAGATGTCAAAAGGATATTCAGGTATTTAAAAGAAACAATGACTTATGGTCTGTGGTATCCCAGAAATCAAAATCTTCAGTTGACTGTTTATTCAGATGCAGATTGGGCAAACTGTGTTGATGAGAGAAAAAGCACTAGTGGAGGAGCATTCTTCCTGGGTGATTCTTTAGTAGCATGGCTTAGTAAAAAGCAAGGTTCCATTTCTTTATCAACCACAGAGGCAGAGTACATTGATGTTGCTACCTATTGCACTCAGGTATTATGGATGATTCAGACACTTGTAGACTTAGAGGTAAAATACACTGCACCGATCCCAATTCATTGTGATAACACTAGTGCCATCAGTGTGTCTAAAATCCCGTCTTCCACTCCAAGACCAAGTATATTCCCATAAAATATCATTTTTTGAGAGAGCAGGTCACCAATCAGATTGTTCAGGTCCATTACATTCCCACTACAGAACTATTTGCAGACATCTTTACTAAAACCCTAGCCAAGACACCTTTTGAATATCTCAGACAGAAGTTGGATGTCATTAAGTCTCAAACCTAAAAGAGTCCATCTTGTTAGGGGGAGTTTGGTATTTTTTGAATATCTAATGCCTCCTAAAATTTCTGCAACAACTCAAGGGGAGAATGTCTCTTCTTTGGCATTGATGTCAAAGGGGGAGAAAAGAATTCGGGTGCCTTAGTTGCCATTAATGACAAAGGGGGAGATTGTTGGCATTTTTTACAGGCAGCGTATGCTTGTCATTGATGGCAAGTAAAATAGTGATGATGGATTAAGTACAACAACGATGATCAACAACGTAGTGATAATCAGGGAAGAGTAGCAATTGTGATCATTGGATCAAGGATAACCTGCACGTTCTTTAAAGTGCAAGGAGTAGCGAGCTCACAAAATCCTGAAAGAAGGAGGACCGCCCATCTTCAAGTAGGACATGTGGGGAAATATCATCATTTCGCTGACTGGAGAGTCAAAGGAATGGGGTTCCCTAACCTCTCAAAATCACGATATGAAAAATCATGACTTAATATGAGCTATCAGATCAAGGTTTGATCTGGACCGTTGATCCCAGTCCATTTCGGAGTTTCACAGATTGAGAGTTGGAGATGTCAAAGAATATGAACTACAGGAATCCCAAAATCACGATATGCGAAATCGCGACTTAATCTAAGCTACCAGATCAAGGTTTGATATGGACCGTTAATCCCAGTCCATTTCAGAGTTTCAGAAATCGAGAGATGGAGAAGTCAGAGACTCTTAACATTAGGAGTCCCGAAGTGCCGAAATGCGAAATCGCGAAACAAGAGACATCAACAAACCACGTCAGCTAAGAACACGTGGCACAACCAGGAAATGACAAGTGTCAAGCTAATTCAACATTTCATGCACATGTAAGTCATGAATCAGAGTGACACGTGGTAGTTATTCGACATGTGTCAATCCACGTGTGACGTTAGCAGGTTTACATCACTTCAGAGTTTCAAAAATTGGGAGATGGATATGTCAAAGAACTCTTACCATAGGAGTCCCGAAGTCGCGAACCCCAAAATTGCGATATACGAAATCATGAAGACATCAGGACCGTCGAATCACTTAGAGTGTGGAACATTGATCCGACTCCATTTCAGAGCTTCAGATATCGGGACATGGAGCATCAAGAGACTCTACCATGGAAGTGCCGAAATCCTGAAATGCCGAAATGCGAAACACGTTTTGGCTCAATCTGTGGTCCCATCCATTGGTCACATCGGTGGAAGATGAAGGAAGGAGCTAGTTCAGATAAGATCCATTTCAGAGTTTCAAGGATCGGGACATGGAGCGTAATGCAATCATTATTACGGGGATCTCAAAATGATGAAGTGCGAAATGGCGAAGTAAATGCAAGTTTCTATGAATTCAATCCAACGGTGAAAGTGAAGTTGAACAAGATCGCAAGGATACCTTTTCACCTCGCAGTGTAACTGCTAGAAACCATTGATGGTCTCTGCCAGAGAATTCAAAGAGACCCCTGTGTGATCGTCAAAGTAGATGAAGAGTCTTTAAGCTTCATCCAATGAAGCAAGACGATTCTTAGGGGGATTGACATATGGATGAGCATTGAAGTCTGTAACTGAAACAGAGGGCATAAGATCGACTGTGCCAGAGAAGACGAGGAGTCTCAACTACCAGAGAGGTTGAGGAATCTCAGCAGAACACCCAGTGATGTTGAATGAGTGGTGGGAACCACCAGATAAGCTGAAGAGTTGCGATGATCAGGCAAGAGCACTCGAGATGTGCAGGAGATTTGCGCGGAGTGAGCATGCAGAGGCATTGCGAATATTGCATGCACAAAGACAACAAAGAATATAAGAATGATAAACAAAGAAGAGATAAGGGTTGTCTCTGTGTAGGAGAATTGAGGTGTGTACAAGGAGGCAGAACGTGGGAGCATAAATGCACAGTTGAGGAATGGTGCATTAAAGGGATATGGTTGTTACCCATGATTTTGGTCATCATGATGATGTATTGATGATGGTGTACTCAGGCTCTTCATAAGAACTTTCTCCTGAGAAAAGTTACTTTCATATCTTCCCAGAAAACTCATTTTTGAAGAAAGTTCGCAGGCTACTAATACATTTGGGTGCGAGAATGCCTGATTCTTGCAGGTTTCCTTAAGCCAGGGTGCGAACTTCTCGCACTGTGTTGAATATTTAGGGTGCGAACTCTTCCCAAAGCATGGAAAAAGATGGTTTCTTGATGTTTCTAGAAGGGAATCTTATAGAAGGATGGGTTGGAATTCAAATGGTTATCCTTGTACTAGATTCCCAGATATTGTGGGATCATTCTTATCCAAGTAACTAATTCATTATCTCCTATATATTGAGGGAATTCTCATGGAAAAGGTTAAGCAAGATTCATTGGAGAATTGGTGAAAGAATTGTGTGAAGGAATTAGCATTGAACAACAGCTTGGAGACTCTAGCAAGTCTATCAAGAGGATTTGATATTCTTCATACAAGGATTGAGCAAGTGTGTGTGTTGGAGCCAAGAGCCATCGAAAGGAAGTTTGCGACATCAAGGCTTAGGTTGTAATCTTTACTTTCTATTAATATGATACAGTGGCATGTCCCTTTCCCATAAAGCTAATCTCACTTTATTGTGTAATTCCTTGATCATACACATAGGTTGACTGTTGAATATATTTTGCTATCTTCACTTTGGTTGGTTTGTGTTGTCTTGGTCTTGACTTCACGAGAGCGTCGGAGCGAAGCTGGAGCAACAGAGACCCTAGGAAGCGATATAAAGGTATGTTACTTATTCCTTCCTACTAGTTGATTCAATGGTCAAAACCTAGGAAAAGAGTCATGTCCTGTCCTGTTTTTTTCTAGATCCAGGTGGATCTAGGGAGATCAGTTAGTGTCCGCACCTACCGATTAGTCCGATAAAAAAATTGTCGACTCCACTGGGGAGCTTCCCATTGTCTTTGTGGCTTTTGCTATTTTTCTGTGGCCATTTTCTCTAGTTTTACTTTTCTCCTTTCCTATCAATCTATGAGTCTTCAAGATATCTTGATAGACCCTCTCGGTCCAGAGGCATTTTCAAATTTTGCTTCATTTTCCAAAATTTTGATTATTTTCAGAGGTTCTCGCACTGCGCTTCACTGTAGCCTACGAGAATCAATAGAGTTCACACTCTACCTTTAGGTTCAGTGCGATATTCTCGCACTCTGCTCAAGGGCCACCTGCGAGAATGCCTAATTCTCTCACTGTGTAGTATTGCCAGCCTGCGAACTCATTTTTTCAAAAATTTGGATTTGAGTTTTGGCATCTTCAACTGCCCAGATCAGTCTAGGTGCCTCATAAGAGTTTCTTGGACCATTGATTGATGTCTTTATTGTCTTCGTTTGCGTGCATGAATAGTCTTAGGATTTCTAGGCTCTTCTTGTCATTTTTGTCTTGACTTTCGTTCCTTGACTTTTCTTGGCAAAACCATACTCTCTAATTTCGAAATCTGAGTGTGTTTGATAAGTTACGGACCGATGATCGGTTTAAAGTTGAGTTTTCTTGGTCTTTATCATTTCCTTATTGTTTGAAAAATCATTTTTCTTATGCAATTGAAAGACTGTATTGGTTTGCTCTTTATTTTTGTTTTCATTGAAAGAGTTGATTGGGTTTTTGTCATTTCTTGTTCATTGGTTTTTTATTTTCAGTACTCTTACTATTATAGTGTGGGTCCTTTTTGAAAAGTGAATAAACGTTTTTCTTTCAAAAAATCATTTTCTTTTTCGAAAAACATTGAAAATCACTTGTTGAAGTTCTTGAAAAAGACACAATAGAGAATTGTTGTTGATATGTGATTGGTTGTATTTGCATTTTAAAGAAAATTTTGCATTGTAGTTCAAGGTTGATCTGAAAAAAAATTCTCTCTCCCATACATAGGATTCATTGAATGAAAAGTGATATATTTCATTCTCATCCATGCATTGTTGGGTTAGAGTCATACAACATAAGTTTCACCTCCGTTTCCTTTGAGTAAACAACAGCTCTTAATAACACTTCGTAATCATAAAATTTATCTAGTAACTCTTTTCTAGGGATCTATTACACCAACATTTAGCTATGCCAGCGCTTTGGAGTAGGAGGAGAGATACACTCTACAAAAGCACAAAACACACAATAGCATCTTGTGTTAGGGAGTGTTAAATTCCATTTGCAACATCTTGTCCTGGGAAGCCCTTCTCACACAAGGGTCAAGCACAAGGACGCATTAGTATTGACAGAGTTACTCACCCTACTTTGTTGATATCAGTGTAGATATTGCACGTATTACGGGGATCACTCAGAGGTATACCCACAATGATGAGTGGAAGCCTTTTGAGTTGATTTCGGGCTAGATACCCTGCCCTTGTGTGTGGATCGGACTGTCGACTGTTCCCCCAGGATTTATTGTTGTTAGTGGTGACCTTAGTGGCCTATCGTTCTAGGTTCTTACCCGAGGTGATTGTGGAGGGGAAAGTCTTCATGGTACCTGGAATTGACATTGACCAAACTCACTTGGGCTCCTTGGAGGGTATACCCACGATTATGTGTGGGAGCTTGCACCAGGGTGTAAGTCCATTAAGCAGGTTGTCAGCGTAACTTTTCCACCCTAGCCCATCCCCTTCTCATCTCATTGTTGCGATGTTGGATTTCATCACCAACTAGTGGCTTTGAAATTAGAAGATCTTGTTTTCTTGTTGTTGCTTCCTAGATTTTGTTTACTAGCGCATGTTGTTTGTTTCTCGAAGTTGACCATAGGATTTTATTTGCAAAGTTTGTCACTCATTTACAATAGCTCCTCCACATTGTTCACGTAGAATGCAGGGTTTATCTCTAGAGCATCTGGAAGGTTCTCAACCCTTGCCCACAAGCACACCTAGAGGCTCTCCTCGGCAGAGTGAAGTCCCAGTCATCACCACACCACAAGTGGAACGAAATGATTCTCTAGAACAATTTTGAATCACTAATACTCGAGAGGACTTTCGGCTTCACTCTAATTCTGAGAAATCGTTTATGCGACTGAATTCTTTTGGAGAACTAGTTGTTACATCTTCTGGATCACCCATTGGACCCTTTCCCGGTATAGAAGGCCAAGATCTTTTTTGGTCTATAGGTGTTTTCCGACAAGACCTTTTTGGTCCAGGTTCCCCTGTGATTTTTGAAATCAATCCACCTGTTATTTCCAAAATATCTATTCCAGAGACAGTACCGTCGACTACCGCTTATCACTTTATTGTCCCTACTGAAATGGCCCATCTTACAGCTACTATGAGTGTTCCAACCAGGTTTACTTCGGTTAGTCTTGCTCCTATCAACACACCACGAATTCCCAACGTCGCTCCGACACTACCACCTGGATACCATGCATTGAATGCTTCTATTCCTACTCCTGCGCAAACTTCGTCCGACTCTCCTAGTGGTCCTTCTTCTTCTGGGCACTTTCTTCCCGGTTTTGTTCCAACACTCCCTCAATTTCCTTTTGGAGGAACTTCTTCATCTTCTACTGGAAATCCTAATCCTAGTGGCGCTATTCCATCATTCACTCCAACTTATCAGTTTCCATTTGGTGGACAAACTCATCCAGGTAGTATAACTCAACCCCCTTTCAGTTGGCAAATGCCAATTGGCACATTGCCCTCAATTGACACACCACCTTCAATGGGAGGGGAAACCCCACCTTATGGGAAAAACATACCTCCATCCTTGGCCCAGTATTGGAATCATTTGATGCAACATCCTCCTCAAACGTCTGGGGGGCAGCAACTTTCAGCTGTGTCCGTAACACCCCCTAGTATTGGCCAACGATATCCAGGTTCGTTCAATCCCATTTGGGGGGAGAATGCTCAAACTCAAGCCCCTATTCTAGGGTATAATCCGATGAGATACTATCTTGTCCAACCACCACCGAATATGCCTGGATCTTCACATTATATGCAGACTGCTTATGGTCCTACTGGTTTGTTGACAGGGCTTCCTCCTTAAAGCCACCAGTACCCGCAGGTGAATTGACAGTTACCCATTCTCGCCACTTTGGATCTTCCGGATTTGTCATGGATTTTAAATGATCCTATTCGTCACTCTCCCCAATGGCCTATTATACCAGCCAAACTTCCATCCGACATTCCTAAATTCGATGGAAAAGTGGGAGAGGACCCCAACAATCACGTTATGACTTTTCACCTATTCCGTAACACCCCCTAGTATTGGCCAACCATATCCAGGTTCGTTCAATCCCATTTGGGGGGAGAATGCTCAAACTCAAGCCCCTATTCTAGGGTATAATCCGATGAGATACTATCATGTCCAACCACCAACGAATATGCCTGGATCTTCACATTATATGCAGACTGCTTATGGTCCTACTGGTTTGTTGACAGGGCTTCCTCCTTAAAGCCACCAGTACCCGCAGGTGAATTGACAGTTACCCATTCTCGCCACTTTGGATCTTCCGGATTTGTCATGGATTTTAAATGATCCTATTCGTCACTCTCCCCAATGGCCTGTTATACCAGCCAAACTTCCATCCGACATTCCTAAATTCGATGGAAAAGTGGGAGAGGACCCCAACAATCACGTTATGACTTTTCACCTATGGTGGTCATCCAACTCGTTGATGGATGCCTCTATTCGTTTAGGTCTTTTTCAATGAACCCTTACCGATTCGACTGTGAAGTGGTATATCGAATTACCATGAGGTTTCTTCTTGGACTTCAACACCCTAGCTATGGATTTCCTTATGCATTACCAGTTACCGATCCATTATGACATGGGCACCGAGATTTTGACTTCTTTCAAACAGACTAAAGGCACTCATATTTCTGATCACATCCATGAGTGGAAAAGGAGACAACATCTCATTAAATTTGAGCTCCCCGATCAATTACTGGCAGAATGGTTTACAAAATCATTTGTGAACAAAATCGGTAAGGACATTGCCATGGGTGGTGTAGTCAAAGAAGAGCAGGCTATAAGTCGTGCTCAATATCTTGACCTCGTTTATTCACAAATGGGAACCCTTTATGATTTATTACCTGACTTACCTTGCCCTAATCCTTCCAGCACTTCAACTACTCCAGTTGCCTCGCATGCAGCTGACGGTGTGATTGGTACTACCCAAGCCCACTCACATTCAGTTTCAAGCACAAACCCTAAATCTGCCTCTTCTAATGTTCAAAATGCCCTGTCTCCTTCCCTTCCCACTGGAAAGACTTCTGAGGTAAATGTCGTTTAATCTACCCCAGCCGGTAAAAACAAATCTAAAAAGGGGAGAGGCAAGAATAAGGAGGGAAAAAAAATTTCTCAAGCCGAGCAAACCAAAACTACCCCTGTTGATGACCAGGATAAGCGTAAACCCGAATACCCTTGCCTTATCTATGGTGATGATCACTACATGAAGTATTTTCCATGACGTGTCGAGGTCACTAATTATTTTCGGTAAAAATACCCTACGGACTAGCAAACTAGGGTCAGACTTGCATGCAAATTTTGACCGTAAAGAAATTACTTTTTAACCTACCACCCAAAACTTAAACCCCTCTTTCACAGTACATGTATGGAGAATGAATACTAACCTTGTTACCAGCATTCGATGTAGATCCTCCATTGCACTTTGACCACTTGCATGCGCTGCTCCTTCCACAGATGACCTGCAATCAAGACAAATAACAACTATGCATGCATGCTACTTCTCTATTCAAGGGTTATAAATTAAGCATAAGTTAACCAAACCATAGATAACTCATGCATTGGGATGGGAAAAGTATTATTTTATTACTTGAAAAATGAATCAACTTACAATCAAAGTCGAGACCGGCCACCGCTCCTTGATCCTGATCCTGGGCTCCTCTTCTTCTGTCCTCCAACTACTTTGTGTTAAATATCCTTTGGCATGAGGAAAGGCTAAAGGGTTGGGACAATGGATTACATAAATGGGCAGATTTTCTTTGCTATATTTTTCCTCCTCCAAATGGTACCCCTACCTCTTCTTTTATAGGCTAGAAGGAGCTAGGGTTTTGGACGAACCCTCGGCCATGCATGGACGAGAGTTTCAATTAACTGACCCATAGCTTTTTGTTCCATCAACAACTTTCCTTTTTTTGTGCTTTGTTAGGTACATGCGGGTTGTAGTGGGTTAGCCAGCGTGCACACATGTGCAATAATGGGTTAGGGAACGTGGGCCTTGACACAAGAGGATTTTCAAAGAGTTGTTCAGTAGATTTTTGGCAAAGAAGGGATATGACTTGGCCTAATGCCAGGTAAGCATGTGTGGTGCAATTTAGGGTTATAACAGATTCCCTCTAATGTGTGAGGTTAGAAGACCATCTGATGGCTGAAATACATTACCAATCTTTACTGATGTGCGGAACGAGTGAGCCCAAGGATCAGGAACCGGGAGGTGCCGTCTGCAAAATAACAAATGTCTCACTGATGTGGGCATACCCATGATTGGGAAAAAATAGAACCATGGCTACCAATCAAATACACTGTAGATCCATGTCAAATAACTATAAAGAGTAACCGCGAATAATACATAGCGGAGCTACATCTTGAAATCAGAAAGATATACATATAGAGTATCCATCTTCCAGAAGCTGATTCGGCCTGATGGCTGTACTTCAGATCTCGAGCAACAACTTCAAAATCTTCTAAAACTTGGGTAGGAGTGTAATATGAGTGTACGACTGCACTACCCAGAGGTATTCGATGGCTCATCGCTTATGGACTTGATAATCTTGATGATCGGACTGAAGGCTTCAGTGATTTCGAACAAGGACTTGATTGGACGTTCAGGATGGTCGGGTATGCGGACAAGAGACATATTGCAGAGGGGCTGACTCAGGCTTAGTGACAAACTTCCCTTGGATAATAGCACGACAAGTGATAAGACTCAGGAATCATATATGTTAATCATAAGTCTACGAAGCAGGAGGCAACGCAAACTCTCCATATTTTTGGAAGAGTAACCAAACGGTGGAGGACACAACTCTATATAGCGAGAAAAATCTTCCTAAGGTCGTACTGCATCCCATAGTCTGATGATCAAACAGACAGATGTGTTGTATCCAAGGGTGACTCATTATGCTACAATAAAGAAAATACTTTTCCCATCCTCTTTTTGGGGTATATTTGATTTTTTTGTTCTTTTTGATAAAAAAATTTAAAAAAGAATAAAGGAATATTACGTTACAGTGGAGGAATGAGTACTGCAAACATACAAGCTCGAGGCACAAGTACAAGACTAATGTTCTGGTAAAATGATACTCGAGAAAAATCCTCTGGTGGCCAAAGGTGTTAAGACATAGAAGCAAACTGTCACAAGGCTAGTGGATAAGGTATGCAAATGTGGTTGATAGAACACACAATGGTTACGTCCTTCAATGTAAGTTTAATGAGCCGAGATAAGGTAAGCTCGGTGGTTTTTCATGTTTAGAGAGTCTGAAAAAGAATAAAAGGAGACTTCGCTGGGGTACCTTTTTCGACAATAGTCTAGTCAGTTCGAAAAAGGGATAAACTAGCATCGATTAGACGTCAATTCAAAACCATTTTAACGAGTGTGGCAAGGACAAGATCACTCGGCTATTTTTTCACTTTTAAGGAGTCTGAAAAAAGATTAACTATGGACTCTGTCAGGAATATTCTTTTGGACCAATTTAATGAGTGTGAAAGAATAAGGTCACTCAGGGATCTTTTCAATTTTAGGGAGTCTGAAAAGAGCTTAACTATGGACTCCGTGGGGGTTTCTTTTTCGTAAATTTAGTCCCTCAGGCCCAAAAAAGGAATAAAATTATACCTGGGAGTACTCTTCTAAAGAATGGGAATTCGATATAGTATACCTTTGTTCGTACAGTTGACCGTCCGGACCGAAAAAGGGGTAAACTACCGCCGGACAGACATGACTTCAAATTTCAGTTTAATGAGTGTGAAAGGTCACAAGATCACTTGACAATCTTTTCATTTTTAGAGGGTATGAAAAGGGCTTAAAAGGAGACCCGTTATTTTTTGGGAGTCCTGAGGGTAAGACAAAGAGTAAAAAAGACTCATGCAAATGAGGCTCAAACTCATATTTAGGAAAGACTATACGGACTCCCGAGCCTACTGTGTTTTTAGAAACGGCATGGACACCATAATGCAACCAGGACCTACCTAGGGCATCCTTGTTCTGGTAATCTCTACCACCAAGTCACGACACTTCTATAGAAGATATGATGGTTCTTTTTCACACCCTGATGGTATTGATCCTATAGCATAAGAAAAAGGAAACGAGATGAAAAATTTGGGATGATATCCTAACCTATATGCTCAAGTTGATTTAAAAAAAAAAAAAAAAAAATTTATGGACCGTTAATATTATTTCGAAACTCAAAAAAACAATTTGTCCCAATACCTTATCAAATCCCTCCCATATAACTCCTGGATCACTCTAAATAGTTTTTGGTATAAAGAAACTGATAAGGGGGTCAAAAAAGTGACAAAAAGAGGCCAACAAGTCTATAAATAGAAGCTGGTAGCTCATTATTACCATTGTTGATTTGGAAATTGACTCTAGAGCCAAAAGACCCCCTTTGCCAAAGATAGTTATTTCGGGAGCTACAATGGACGAAACGAACTTTTGCTTGGACCAAGTAAGTAAAAACTCCCTTATCTAGCTATTCAATACTTCAATTTTGTCATTTATTTTATTTTTTGGGTGGGCGTCGAACTTAAAAAGGTTGGCCCTAGGTACACACGGGATGTCTTTGGACAGGCCACGTGTACACGTGACTGTCACCTCTACAGGCTGCGTGCACCCCCCCTTTTTGATGAAAACGTAAAAAAAAAATGAAGTATTGACCCTCCTCTACCTTATTGTGTTGGCAGGATGTATGTCCAGTGGAGGGAGAGGGAGCATGAGGCAATCAGTGAGTTGGTTGCTACAGATCCAAATGTTGTGGCCGTATTAATGCAATGTGGTTTACTCAAATTCTTCCTATGTCCGTTTATGCATGCGCAACCAAGGCTACTGAATGCCTTGATTGATTACTGGCATCCTCATGCAGAGGCCTTTATGCTAGAGGGGCAATCATTGGTGCCCACCACCGAGGATATTTACTTTCTGACTGGCCTCTCAAGGAGAGGGGAACCAGTCAATTTCCAGAATTTTCCTGCGGGGCTGAACAAGATCTCGAAGTTGATAGCTGAGAACTGTGAGGCTGGGACCAAACGTATGGGTTCCCAAGTACCCATTAGCAAGATTACCAACTTAGCGCTACAGACTATCTTGTTACTGATTGGTCAGATTACCGGCTCAGCAGCCGTGCATGAGGCTTCGCGTGCACAGATGAACTGTGCCATCCAGTGCATGAATGCACAATTTTTTATTGGAGTACCACACTACTGGAGTGTATGAAGAGGTAATTGACAGATTTTCGATAGTGGACACAGAGGAACTTTGGGTTCGAGACCATCTTGTGTTCGTTCTTTTTTGACAGAGTTCTGAGTTTCAGTCCTCGGGTTGTAGTATGAGGACATCTGGCCTCTGTCCCTGCAGTGTGTAGATGGGCAGTGTTACTACCACGACAGGGTGGTGGAAGGACAGTTGAGTCCTTCAACGATGACTTCTTTGCTTGGTTGTCACGACATATCCCTGTTATCGAGGACTACCCATATGCAGGGATAGATTTCTCTAGAGCTCCATAGATACCCATGCCTCCTGGTGAGGAGCGAGGGGAGATGGGTAAGTCTCCACCTTTGTAGTTTTTTTGTTTGCATATGTAATTTTTATGTCTTTTTTTGTTATATATATCATTTTTTTGTATACCAGAGTATTTGACAGGTAAATGTTTGTTGTATGTAGATGTGGGACCTATGCGACCTGCTGATTATGCATGGAACAGGCGTCGCCCACAGATAGAAGTCGTGGCTACTACCACTGGGGGAGCAGCAGTAGCAGGGAACCTCCCATTAGGAGAGGCCGAGAGGGTCCTTAGGCGAATTGAGCGGAACTTCACTGCGCTCACTCGCACAGTCCCGATGCGAGAGATAGAGGACCTGTCGCCATCCATGTAGCCTCATGTTGTGGGGGCACCTCGGACATGGGTCCGATTGTTTAGGCGTTTAGCCCGTGCTGTAGATGATTATAACAGGGCCCATATGCCCTGAATAGACTTTAGACTTTTTATGTGCCACGAGCACCTCTTTGTGTATATTTTTTGAGGGCATAATCCCAGTGACTCGTTACTGTTCCCATTTTTGAGGCGCTTGCATCCATCTATGTACTCTGAGTATCTTATGATGTTTATATATGGTTTTTATATTTTTTGTGTCTTATGGATTATGTGTGCAAAAATGTATTTACATGTTTATGTCCATGTTCTTTTTATATGTGGGCAAGATTCCAATCTAAAATTTGATTAGCTAGAGTATCTGTAACTTGGTTTAATCTCCTAGGAACATGAAAATATGTAATATAATCAAAGTTTCATTCCAAGAGACGTACCCTAAGGAATCGTCGGTGTAAAGTTGGATCATGAACCCAGTATACTCTGTTTAGTTGTGACACAACTAGTTGAGTGTCGAGATAGACCCAGAGATGAGAGATACCCAATGACAAAGTGTCACAGAGTAACTCAATAACTGCACTATAATCGGCGACATTATTTGTGGTGTCACCTAAGAATATACCTCTGGAAGATAACAACTGACCCTGAGGTGTAAAGATTACCCAGGCTATGGAGGCAAGCCTCCATGTGTGTCGACTAGCACCATCTGCATACCCAACAAACACTTCGGACTCACCTGACATCTGTCATATTGACGAAAGATAACATCAATGACACATCCATAATACTTTAAAAGAAACTTAAAAAGACTATACATATGTTACAAAAATTTACCCACAGTGACCTATATATGAGTAATACTTCTTGAGGTAGAGCCCATTTCTAGGCTCCGCCAATGCATTCCCTTCAAAATAAACCAAACGATAAGCACCCTTTTTTAATACCTCTTTGATAATGAAGGGTCTAAACCACAAGGGTTTAAACTTTCCTGCCCCCAGGGGGTCCTTGTCTTGTTCATAGACCAGGACAAGGTCGTCTTCAGAGAAGATCCGAGGACAAACGGACCTATCATATTGACACTTGACCTTATGTTTGTGAGCCTCATTGGCCAGGGCTGCATCGTGACGTTTCTCATCAAGTTGCTCAAGGTATACTAACCATTCTTCAAGTGGAGATGTGTATGGAAATAACTGTACTTTCAATTTCAGAGATGGGATTTAACATTCTATGGGCAAGACTGCCTCCATCCCGTAAATGAGTTGAAAAGGTGAGAAACTGGTTGCAGTCTTAATAGATGTTCGGTAAGCCCATAATGCCGAGTATAACATCAAATGACAATTTTACTTGGCTGAGTTGATAGTTCATTTTAGAATCGTCTTAAGAGTTTTGTTTACATCTTCCACCTGCCCATTGGCTTGGGGGTAGTAAGGTGATGAATGTTCCTGCTGTAACCCAAGCTTTGATGTTAATTCGGTCATCATTTGGTTTTGAAAGTGACTACCATGGTCAATGAAAATCTCTCTCGGGACGTCGAACCTTGCTATGATTTGGTTGAATAAGAAGAGAGTTGCAGTCTCTCCATCATCTTTAAACGTTGGCAGAGCCTCGACCCACTTAGTGAAGTAGTCGAAAGCTACGATGATATAGCGATGCCCCCTTGTTGATGGGGGGTTTCATGTAGTGTAATCAATCCCGCACTTAGTGAAGGGACCAACTGTGATGATAGGAAACATAGGAGCGGGATGTGCCCTCATCTTCCGAGAGAAGATTTGGCATGGATGGCACTTCTTGATCGATTCGATACAATCTTTGATAAGTGTGGGCCAGAAGTAACCTGCTCGTAAAATCTTTTGGGCTGTTGCCAACCCAGATAAATGACTGCCACACGCTCTAGTATGGAAATCGTTGAGCACTATTATGGCCTACTCATGAGTGAGACATCGACGCAAGATGCAGTCTACACCTCTCTGATACAACGTATCATCGAGTATGAGATAATTCTTAGCCTGATGGCGTATCCATCGACACTCATCACGAGAAGCAGAGGTGGGGCACTTCAAAGTCTATAGATAGATAAGTATATCTTTGTACCAGGGTTCTGAAGATTCAATCAAAAACATATCCCCCCGGATAGGTGATTCCTCAGGCACAACGTCACGTGACTCAACCGGAAGCTCTGAAATAAGTTCTGCAAAGACCAATGACTTCTTGGACTTGGCTGAAATGAAGTCTAAGTCAAATTCTTGGAGGCTGACCATCCACCTACTGATTTTTCCGCCTATAACTCGTCGTGTCAACATGTACTGGAATGGATTCATGACAGCAATGACGGTGGTCTTGCGAAATAGAACATAGTGATGGAACCGTTGAACAACATGAACTGCTGCCAACGCAAGTTTTTTGATATGCGAATAATTAAGTTCCAGCCCTACGAGGCCTCGGCTTAGGTAATAGATCACGTATTCGGAAAATGAATCATCTTCTTGAACTAAAACCATGCCTATGGTTGACTTTGCGGCAACCAGATATAATAAGAAATCTTTGTTATAATTAGGTGGTCGTAGCAAAAGTGCGGTTGTGAGGGCATGTTTTAATGCGACGAAAGAGCGTTGAGCGGATTCATCCTAGAAAAAAGGAACATCTTTCTTTAGCAAACGCATAAATCCCTTGGTGATTTCGGCATAGTTGGCGATGAAGCGTCGTAAGAAGTTCGCCTTTCCTTGTAGACTCTGAAGTTGTAAGATTGTGCGTGGGGGGGGGGAACTGGATTATTGCCTCCACCTTAAGAGGATCCACCATGATTCCCATTGTTGATACGATGAAACCTAACAAACATATTGACTTTACGCAGAGGATGAAATTGTTTGGATTCAAGCGAATCCTGAAGTAGCGACATCGTTCGAAGATTAGTCGAAGATGTGTGGGATGATCCGTTCACTTCCGAGAGCGTGATGCTAAATCATCTAGATAAGCCTCAACTATATGCTTGAGGTCATGAAACGCAAAAGACATGGCCCACTAGAAAGTGGCTCCAGCATTTTTAAGGCCAAAAGGCATCTTACGATATGCGAATGTACCCCACAGACAAATGAATTTCGTTTTGTGTTGGTCTTCAGGTTTGATTTGGATTTGATTATATCCTGAAAAACCATCCATGAATGAAAAGGCTTCACAACTGGCACATTCATCAATGATCTGGTCAATGAATGGTGTTGGAAAATTATCTTTGGGACATGCCTTGTTCAAATCATGGAAATCGGTACATACACGAATCATGCCTTGTTTTTTATCGACTGGCATGGGGTTTGACACCCATTGAGTCAAATGAATAGGATAAATGAAACCTGCCTTGAGCAATTTCTCAACCTCAATCTTGATGGTTGTTGCTTTCTTAGGATTAAATGGATGAAGTTTTTGTCGAACAGGCTTGGCATCAGGATACGTTGTGATTTCATGTTCAACTATTTTTAGATCGATACCTAGCATTTCCTCATAAGACTAGGCAAAAATGTCACGGAATTATTTGAAAAGATCCGTGTAAATTTGAATCTCTTCGGGGGAACAATCTGCTCTGATGAAGACATTCTCCACGACGACAGGGTTTCGGGAGATGTTGATGGGTATGGTTTCAGCGATAGTCACCATATTTCCCTCAGCATAAATTTCCTGTGTAGCTAAGATATTAATAGGACATGGCTGATCTCCCGTCATGGTAACAGTGAATTCTCCTGCCTCGATTTGGCTTAACTCTGGGAGGAAATATGATTTGTGATGAAGATATTCCCAAGGTTTGTTCGGACTATTCATTGCTTCGATTACTGCTTTGTCAAAAGGCAAGACTAGGTCTAATGAATCGATGTTAGCAAGAGAACCCTGAGCCCAAATAGGCTCTAGAAGTGGATCTAACTCTTGTGTGGGAGTCAGATCAGGGTTAGTTGAAGCTTGCTGGACTAAAGAGTATGCTACTTTAGTGGCTGAAAAGGGAATGGACATGCCTGAGTTCCCTATCTCATCCATCATGGCTGATGGGGAAGGAAGAATCCAAGGATCCTCAAAGTAAGTCATGCGGAACGACGAGACTTGAAAAATCTCAACCTTATGGTGATTAGATATAAATTTGACATCATCGTGATGAGGTGGGTAATCGAAGGTACCCATCAAGGATGGGCACAAACCAAATCCTACGTTAATGACACCTGGTTGAGGATTATCAATCATGGGGACTGTGGATGCCCCAAAAGCTGGGCCATGTCTAGAGAAGGACAATTGATCAATGGTCACTATCCGACCCTCGTGTGGAAACAACAAGACTCGTAAAACGGTAGCAACCACAGCTTGCATAGCATAAGTCCAACTTTGTCCTAACAATAGATTATAGTCGAGGGGAGCATCGACTACCTCTACTTTGACACACACAGTCTTCCCTCCTAACTGCACAGGGAAAGAAGGAATGATGCCATGTGGTCAGAAAGAATGACCGTCGAAAGCAATGAGGAGAGTAGGCGATGGAGACAAAGCGGTCTGGCCAATGGCCTTCCAACATTCTAACGACATAATGCATGTTGAGGTGCCCTCATCGACCACCGTGCGGAAGATATTCCATGTAAAAGTTTTTGTGGGATGAGTGACTACTATCTGAAATGCTACGTGGTAAGGCAGACGAGGTTTTAAGTCAGTTGTATCTAACATGATGGTACCCGGATTACAAGTCTCAGTAGATCCCAAAGCAGTTAACAAGGCTTTCCTCTGAGCAGGGAAACTTTGGAGGACCTCCAAAGTAGACATCGCACAAGGGGTTTGCGATAAATCCTCCACCATAGAGTAATTCTGGGCGGCCCTTGCATTTGGGTTGTGAGAAGCTTTCTTAAATGCACCATTTGGAATGCGTGTCATTGTTTCTCCCAACGTATTCTCGATCTGTAGAGGAAGAGATGGGAGCTCAACATCTTTACCCTTCTCAGAATAGCTTGGTTTACTATAGTCGTGTGCTCTAGTCATTATGAAAGCATCACCCCTAACCATATATACGTTCACCGATGAGGGATTGTTTGGAGGAGGGCAGGTTTCTTGGTTGCCCCCTTCGGCACTTGTAGAGGCTTGAGTTAAATTTTTCCCATGTTGAAAGGGATTAGTCAACACTGTCTATTGTTGTTGTGTGAGAAATGTTTGGGCCTCTGTAAGTCGACGACAGAGATGGGTCGGGTGGTCTTCCGCACACAAGTTGCATGGATACCTCACCTTTCGTTTTTCCGTGATGTCCCTGCTAGCATTATCAGTGGGTTTTTTATTCCCCTTACCCTTCTTTCGTTGTTTTTTCTTCCCTTTAGGTTGTTGGGTGGCCTTTGGGTTAGTCGACTGCATGGAGTGTACTTCCGATGTTTGGGTAGGAGGAGAATCCAAAGCAGTAGTCTGGCTGGCTGCTGAGTGTTGTATATATAACTGTTGCAATTGTTTTGTCAATTTCTCAGTGAGCTTGGTTTGTGATGAACCAACAATACCATCGGCATGTGGTCCAGCTCTCTGTCTAGTTTTATCTAGTATCTATCGTGGTGCATCTGGTAGGATGTTGTATAATAAACCAGACTGAGAATAGATGAGCTCAAACTGTTGAGCCCTCATGATTTCATATTCTTCGGACAAGACTCCAGAGGTCGCGACGTCTTTGGATAATTGTGGGACCAGAGACTTAAGGAACCACTCAAGCAGGAATGCTGGTGGGACTGGTACTTTGATTATACTCTTCTGGCATCTCCACTCTCGGATATGATCAGAGATATGGTCCGTTGTTGTCTGTTCGAAATTGGTGAGCAGCTCTGTGCCAATGTCGTATCTCACAGGTAACTGTAAATGGTTAAGGAAGGCCATTGCCAGTTCGCCAAAAGAAGAGTATCTGGAGCGATCGAGCTTGATGTACCATTTCGTGACACTCCCAATAAGAGTGCGTTGAAATAATTGCAACTGTACAGAGTCATATTTCAATGAGTTAGATGAACACCAAAGATGGAAGGTAGTCACATGATCACCTGGATCTTCATTAGGCTTGGCCTCGAACTTTGGAATGTCTAAAGGCAACTTCATTGGCATAGGAGGCCAACGTGGATCATGACAAATAGGATCATTTAACAACCTTGTCAAATCTGGCAAGTGTAATGTCGCTAGGACTGGTAGTTTGGGTTGCTGCTGATAACCTGGGAAAAAGGGTCCTAGAGTTTGACTGGCACCAGGTTGCCAGGAAAAGTTTGGCTGCTGGCCCCGATTCTGGTAGAAACCATGGCCCTAACTAGCATAAGGATTTTGCATCTATGGAGACATCATTGGCTGATTTCCCATAAAGGACATAGGGTGTTGGGAATGCATCGTGTTCAAAGGAATTTGGGAAGGATTACCCCATGCCGGTCCTGATGGGAGAGGCATAGTAGTCTATCCAGGGTTCCATTGAATATGGAAAGAATTACCCTAGAACGACATTCCAGAGGAGGGAATGGATCCTTGTCCTGAGTTCCAAGGTCCTGCTATATGTGCCCCCGGCGTAGGAATAGTACCCTGCGCCAGAGTAGACTGTCCAAAAATGGGATTGCCTCCAAATGAGAAAGTGGTGGATGAGAAAGTGTTGTTACCAAACGTCTCGTTCCAAACAAACGGTGACGAACCTACTGGCATATTGTGTGTAGTTGTTCCTTGACTCCCTGCTCCAAATAAACTAGTGTGTGTAGGCTGCCCGGCGGACTGCTGATGCATACCACCAAGCGAAGGGGATGAAGGAGGGATATGACCTCCTGCGTAAGGAAATGTGTTAAAAGGGACAGGAGTTCCCCCAAGGTGACCTTGCAGGGGAGCGTTAGATCTCCCTGCCCCCAGACCCAAAGTCTGTAAAGTGGAGTAAGTGAGTGCAGGACTTGTACCTGAACTAGGCATACCGTATGAGAATGGAGGGCCTGTCGCACTAGTTGTGAAGGGGGTTGTGGTTGCCGCCATAGACGGGTTCGGTCCACTGTGTTACATAGTTGCGGCCGAGACCATGGTGGATTGGACCGATGATGGTAAGTTAGGATATGATTCTCCTATGGTAGCAACTGTGGTGGGAATGGAAAAAATCTCAGAAGAAGTAACAGCGTTTGTTTCCATAGCTGTGTGAGGCACTGACTGGCGTTCGTAAAATTGGACTGGTACAATAAACGGTGGCTAGGTATCAGTGTTTGGGGTTTCAACTGAGCCAAGAGTGGCATTTGATTCCTTCAGGAGTTTTTTAGGCACAAAGGTTTGTAACCCAGTCGCTTCGAAAGACCCTTGTTGGTCTAGCTTCCGCCTTAATGGTGGCGGGGGTGGCTCCAGTGTAACCGAAGGTAGGCCCAGAAGCCTTCGTGACCGAAAGAGCTCAGGATCCTTCACTGTGTGAGAATATCCAAGACATTCTAAGGTATTATACACGTTCAAAAGTAACACACACTAAAAATAATCCCCTAAGAGATAAGACAAGAAATCACTAAACTATTTGGAAGAACAGTTACAACAACCAACACTAGAGCAACTTATCGGTACAAGTGAAATTTGAACACGAAAGCACCCTCTGGGTATACTCTGCAAAGTGTGGCCTAATTTCTGTCCTAGGTACTGTAGTATACCCTCGCAATCACTTGTGTATTTCCATAAAAATATTGGCAACTAGGTTACCATCACACGAACAGTCACCAGGCGGGTACAGTCGAAAGTCGGGTAGACCACAATGAGTAGGCTATCAAGCCCGAAACCTGTCAAGGGTATCGAGAGAAAATGGTACATAAGACAACTTAGGACCTCGAATGGATTGGAGACCCACGAAGCCCCATGGAAAATGAAAACGATGGAATCCCGAAACAAACCCTCGATATGTGTTCTCCACTACGATTGGTCCAGCTTTGGAGGGGTTATCTCCGCTACCTTTCCGCACACAACCTTCTGTTTATCCCCTGTGTTAGAGGGGGGGGTCCTAGATAACTTCCACGAAACTGGACTTAGATACTCCCTATTGCAGACTCCAATGTTTTGTTTTGAATGGCCTTGGAGAGTTTCCTCTCCAACCTAATCCAAGGCCCTAGTCCTGAACTAGTTTGTGAACCCTACAAACAAAAAAGTCTAATAGATTTTAAATTAGCGTTGCTTTTATGGTATTTTCTTACGTCAAGGGGTATGTGGGTGAAACTAATGATGTGTAAAGATGAAATCAAAAATGAATGAAAAAAGCTGGAAACAAAAGACTTTTACTAAATGCAAAATTTCAACAACTTTTCACAAAGAAAGACTTATTTTTATTTTCAATTTTTCTAAGATTTTATACAACAAACATAAAGGAATTTCACTCGACTACGAGCTACTTATGCTCTAAATGCATTTAAAAAACTTACAAAATAAAAGACTTCTCCCTAGCTAATGATGCAGAAACACACTCTTCAAACAAAGAAGAAAATGAAAAGAGAGATTTTTTATTTATTTAAGTGCTAGTAAAACAACAAAGGGAAAATACCGACAAGCACAAAACCAAGAAAAACAAATTCTGGCTTAAAGTGCATATCGCAAAGAATCAGAGTAAAGACACACAATGGAAATCAAGAAAACAAAGACTCTTACACTTGTCTAAAAACCATAAAACAATTATTTTTTTATTTTTTTATTTATTTATTTTTTTTTTTATTTTTTTATTTTTCTGTCAACTATCAATTGAGAAAAAGCAGACTAAGGGTAAGATGACCTAACCTACTGACTGTTCAACCCTAGACTCAAACACCCGAGAGGAATACTTCTCATCAAAGGAGGGGATGATTGCCCCACCCTGAACAAAAAGTAGCCTGTCAAGCACGCTATTGTCACTAAAACAACACGCGTGCAAACGCGTGCTGAGCTGAAATAGGAAGCGTGTACACGTGGGATGACCTTGTACAGGCCATGTGTATGTACAAATTCTAAGACAAAAATGAAAAAAGACAGTCCAGACTAGGAAGAGGCCTCTGGTATTGATAACCAGGGTCCCTTGAAGGCTAGGATTCTCTTTCTAACAAAAAATAAAAATAATGCAAGGAATAACAAGGCAAAAAAGCAATCTAAGATAGGACTGTGAACCAGCAAGACTCAAACATGATTCCAGAAAACCCCCTGAGAATGTATAATTTTGACAGGGAAGAGGTGGACTGCTTCTAAAAGTTCTCTGAACTCCTACACGCTACTGTTATACCTACAACAAGCGTTCACACATGGGATGTAAAAATATAGGGCGCGGGTACATGCGTGCAGGCCTTCTGCAGGCCGCGTGTACCTCTGTGTGTCCTGACAACTATCGTCAAGCAAAAGTCAGGGAAAACTGGTATGAAGAACCAGGCTCCCTGCTAGCTCAGACCTTACAGAAAAAGACAGGCAAAGAAAAACATAAAACCTAATCTTTAAACTACCCAAAAACTTTAAAGAAATCCAGAAACCCTAAAGAGTATTATCCCTAGTACGGTCGCCAATTCTGTTGTTGGGAAAAATACCCTACGGACTAGCAAACTAGGGTCAGACTTGCATGCAGATTTTGACCGTAAAGAAATTACCTTTTAACATACCACCCAAAACTTAAACCCCTCTTTCACAGTACATGCATGGAGAATGACTACTAACCTTGTTATCGGTGTTCGATATAGATCCTCCGTTGCACTTTGACAACTTGCTTGTGCTTCTCCTTCCACAGATGACCTGCAATCAAAACAAATAACAACTATGCATGCATTCTACTTCTCTATTCAAGGGTTAGAAATTAAGCATAAATTAACCAAACCATAGATAACTCATGCATTGGGATGGGAAAAGTATTCTTTTATTACTTGAAAAATGAATCAAATTGCAATCAAAGTCGAGACCGACCACCACTCCTTGATCCTGATCCTGGGCTCCCCTTCTTCTGTCCTCCAACTACTTTGCGTTAAATCTCCTTTGGCATGAGGAAAGGCTAAAGGGTTGGGACAATGGATTACGTAAATGGGCAGAGTTTCTTCGCTATATTTTTTCCTCCTCCAAATGGTACCCCTACCCCTTCTTTTATAGGCTAGAAGGAGCTAGGGTTTTGGATGAACCCTTGGCCATGCATGGCCGGGAGTTTTAGTTAATTGACCCATAGCTTTTTGTTCCATCGAAAAATTTCCTTTTTTCTTGCTTTGTTAGGTACACGCAGGTTGTAGTGGGTCAGCCAGCTTGCACACACATGCAGTAATGGGTTAGGGCACGTGGGCCTTGACACAAGAGGATTTTCAAAGAGTTGTTCAACAGAGTTTTGGAAAAGAAGGGATATGAGTTGGCCTGATGCCAGGTAATGATGTGTGGTGCAATTTAGGGTTATAACACTAAGTTTCTTCAAGGATCTCCAAAACCACCTTCACCGATTGTCTTGTCCCAACCCTTCCCGTCTCAACAATAGGCTCAGTTGGTCATCCATGACCAACCTTCATCTTCTACCACATCCTATGTTTTGATGTGTACTGGCGATTCTAAGCAAAACAACGTTTCACTCACTACTCGAGCCAAAGATTATTCTCCCTCTAAGGAGAAGGTTGATGATTTACCCCCTTCCTTGGTACAATCCTCTCCCATAACTCCACCTACCAACGTTCCTCTTCATCTCGAATGACCGAGCCTTGACATAGTTCTGTGACTCCCCCAAAAGGGCATCATTTGGAAATCGACTTTCAATCCTCATGCTCGTGCGGCCCAGAACTACAACATTGTTGAAGATCTAGCCCAAGCACTGTTGTGGGGTATTCTACCCTATGGACTAACAAGCTAGGGTTCTAAGCTTATACGCAGATCATGACCCTTAAGACTTAACTTTTAACCTTCTACCCAAAATCTCAACCCCTTTTCTCATGCAAACATCGGAAGAATCGACTCACCTTTTTTTTAACGATGATTTAAGTAGATCCTCTGTTGAGCCTTTTATTTCTGCGCTGCCACTGCCCCTTCCACAAAGCTTCCTGCAATCAAGGTAAGACTACACATGAATGCTACTGATCTACTAGGGGGTTAGAAATAAAACATAAATCAAACAACATAGATGAGATTCATGTACTTGGGATGGGAAAAACATATTTTTCATTAGTCTCAAAATGAATCACTTACAATGAATTCTGAGACTGGCCACCGTTCCTCGATCCTGATCCTGGGCTCCTCCTCTTCTTTTGTCCTCCAACTGCTGTAGCATGAATTTCTCCTGAAGCTTGAGGCAAAGCTAAAGGGTTGGGACAATAATGGACTTGGCAATTTGGCAAAGTTTCTTTGCTATGATTTTTCCTCTTTTGAATAGTACCCCTACCCCTCCTTTTATAGGCTAGAAGGAGCTAGGGTTTTAGGCAAACTCTCGGCCATGCATGGCCAGGAGTTCCAGTTAACTGACAAAAAGCCTCGTGTCCCGGCGGAAACTTTCCTGATTTTTTTCTTTGTTAGGTACCCGCGGGCTGTATTGGGTTAGCCCGCGGATACCCGCATGCAGTAGAAGGACAACAAGTGGTCCCCCACGCTCAGTGAGAAGTTAGGGTGCGGGTTGGTTGTTTTAAGTGGTTTTTTGAGGATTTGTTCAGCATGGCTTTGGCTAGGAAGAGGCATGAGTTGGCCTGATGCCAGGTAAACCCGTGTGGTGCATTTTAGGGTTATAACAGATGCCCCCTAATGTGTGAGGTCAGAAGAGCATCTGATGGC
>ML777988.1:81616-112265 GCA_009831015.1 Picea engelmannii | reverse complement strand
TGAAACTCAATGAAAAATGTCTCGATACCTGATCAAATCCCTTCCATATCACTCCGGAACCACCCAAAATGATTTTTGGTATAAAGAAACTGATAAAAGGGGCCAAAAGGGTGACAAAAAGAGGCCAAAAAGTCTATAAATAGGAGTTGGCAGCTCATTATCACCATTGTTGATTTGGAAATTGTCTCTAGAGCCAGAAGACCCCCTTTGCTACAGATCCTGATTCCGGGAGCTACGGTGGACCAAACAGACTTCTGCTCAGACCAAGTAAGTACAAACTCCCTCATCTTGCATTTCAATACTTATTTTAATGTTTTTGGGTGTGTTGGGGGCGTGGCCGTCGCCCTCTAAGGGGGCGGCCCTAGTAATCCGCGGGCTGTCCAAAGACAGCCCACAGGTACCTGCGCGCAGAGTCACACGTGCGCACTGGTACCCACGACTGTCGCCTCGACAGCCCGCGGGTTACCCCCCGCGCAACCAAAAAAGATGTATGCAAGTGGCTAATCTCTCTTTTTTTTCTTTTGTGGTTGACATGATGTATGTGCACTGGAGAGAGAGAGAGCATGAGGCTACCAATGAGGCAGTAGCTGCCGATCCAAATGTGATGGCCGCGCTGACACAGTGTGGGCTCGTCAAGTTTTTTCTATGTCCGTTCATGTGCGCACAACCAAGGCTGCTCAATGCCCTGGTTGACTACTGGAATCCTGATGCCGAGGCCTTTATGATCGAGGGGTAATCTTTGATGCCCACCACCGAGGACATATACTTTTTGACGGGCCTCTCGAGGAGAGGGGAACCCGTCAACCTATAGACTTTTCCTACGGGGCCGAGCAAGGTCTCGGAGTTGATCGCAGAGTATTGCGTAGCTGGGAATTACCAGGGGACGTCCTGGATACCGGTTGGGAGTGTCACCAGCCTGACTCTGCAGACCATTCTGTCACTCATTGGGCGAATTACCGGCTCTGCCGCCGTGCATCAAGCGACGCGCGCATAGATGAACTGTGTCGTTCAGTGCATGAATGCACAGATTTTTGACTGGAGCACCACATTGCTCGAGGTAATGAAGAGGCAATTGACAGATTTTCGTCAGCGGGCACATAGGAACTTCGGGTTCAGGACTATCTTGTGCTCCTTTTTCTTTGAGAGAGTTCCGTGTTTCAGTCCTCGGATGACAGTGAGAGGACATCTGGCGACGTTCCCTGCAGTATGCAGATGGGCAGCATTACTGCCGCGACAGGGTGGTGGAAGGACTGTAGAGTCCTTCAACGATGACTTCTTCGCATGGATGTCACGGCAGATCCCTACCATTGAGGACTACCCATACGTGGGGATTGACTTCTCCAGAGATCCAGCTATGCCAGTGCCTCCTGGTGAGGAGCGAGGGGAGATGGGTAAGTCTCCACCTGTACTGTTTTTTTTTTTAAATGTAATTTTTATGTCTTTTTAGATATATATCATGTTTTTGGATAGCAGAGTTTTTAATGGGTGAACCTCTTGTTGCTTTGCAGATGTTGGACTTGTGCGGCCTGCCAACTTTGCACGGAACAGGCGCCATCCCCGACCAGAGACCTCAGCTTCTGCCGCCAGGGGAGAAGCAGCAGGGAACCCTACCCCAGCAGAGGCTGAGAGGGCCCTTGTACGGATTAAGCGGAACTTTACTGAGCTCACCCGTACAGTCCCTATGATCGATATAGAGGACATGCCGCCTTCCATGCAAACTCATATGGTGGGGTTACCTCATACCTGGGTCCGATTATTTAGGCGTTTGGGTCAGGCTGTGTATGACTATAACAGGGCCCACAAGCCCTGAGCCGACTTGTATATTTTTTCTTTTATGTGCCTCGAGCACTTATATGTATATATTTTTTTGAGGGCTTAAGCCCTAGTGACTCGATGTGGTTCCCATTTTTTGAGGCGTTTTTGCCCACCCATGTACTCTGAGGATTTTTTATGTATATATATGGTTTTTAATTTCTTTTATGTGTCTTTATGGATGATGTGTGCAAAGTGTCTTTACATGTGTTTAATCATGATCTTCTTTATGTGTGAGCAAGATGCCAATCTAAAATATGATTATCTAGAGTATCTGTGATTTGATTTAGACTTCTAGGAACATGAAAATATGTAATATAATCAAAGTTACGTTCCAAGAGACGTACCCTAAGGAATGTTCGGTGTAAAGTAGGATCGTGCACACGATATATTCTGTTTAGCTACAACACAACCAGTTGAGCGTCTAGATAGACCCGGAGACGGGAGATACCCAATGACAAAGCGTCACGAAGCAACTCAATAACTGCGCTATACTCAGGAACATTGTTTGTGGTGTTACCTAAGCATATTCCTTCGGAAGATAACAACTGACCCTGTGGTGTAAAGATTACCCAAGCTGCGGAGGCAAGCCTCCGAGTGTGTCAACTAGCACCGTCTGCATACCCAATGAACACTTCGGACTCACTTGACATCTGCCATAATGACGAAAGATAACATTAATGACACGTCCATGACACTTTTTCAAAAGAAACGAAAGAAAGTAATAGCACAAAGACTATACATATGTTACAAAAAGTTACCCACAGTGACCCTATGAGTAGTACTTCTTGAGGTAGAGCGCATTTCTAGGCTCCGCCAAAGAATTCCCCTCAAAATCGACCAGACGATAAGTGCCCTTCTTTAGCACCTCCTTAACAATGAAGGGTCCGAACCACATGGGTTTAAACTTTCCTGCCCCCAGGGGGTCCTTATCTTGGTCGTAAACCAGGACAAGGTCTCCCTCAGAGAAAACCCGAGGACGAACGGACCTATCATATTGACACTTAACTCTACTCTTATGAGCCTCGTTGGCCAGGGCCGCATCGCGACGCTGTTCATCAAGCTTCTCAAGGTGTACTAACCGTTCTTCTAGTGGAGAAGTGTCTGGCAGTAACTGTACTGCCAATTTCAGAGATGGAATTTGACATTCAATGGGCAAGACTGCCTCCAGCCCGTAAACGAGTTGGAAAGGTGAAAAACCGGTTGCAGTCTTAACGGATGTTCGATGAGCCCATAATGCCGAGTATAACATCAAATGCCAGTTTGACTTGGTTGAGTTGATGGTTCACTGTAGCATTGTCTTAAGCGTTTTGTTAACAGTTTCCACTTGCCCATTGGCTTGGGGATAGTAGGGTGATGAGTGTTCCTGTCGTAACCCAAGAATTGATGTTAACTCAGTCATCATTTGATTCTGAAAGTGACTGCCATGGTCAGTGACAATCTCTCTCGGGACTCCGAACCGTGCTATAATCTGGTTAAATAAGAAGAGAGTTGTAGTCTCTCCATCATCTTTGAACGTCAGCATGGCTTCGACCCAATTAGTAAAGTAGTCGACAGCCACAATGATATAGCGGTGCCCCCATGCTGATGGGGGGTTGCAAGTAGTGTAATCAATCCCCCACTTGGTGAAGGGACCGACGGTGATAATAGGAAACATTGGAGCAGGATGTGCCCTCATCTTTCGTGAGAAGATTTGGCACATATGGCACTTCTTGACCGACTCAATACAGTCTTTGATAAGCGTGGGCCAGAAGTAACCTGCTCGTAGAATTTTTTGGGCTGTTGCCAACTCGGATAAGTGACCACCACAAGCTCCTGTATGACAATCATTGAGCACTATGAAGGCCTCCTCATGAGTGAGGCATCGACGCAAAATACAATCTACACCTCGCCGATACAAAGTATCATTGAGTATCAGATAGTTCTTGGCCTGATGGCGTATCCGTCGACGCTCATCACGAGAAGAAGAGTTAGGACACTTCAAAGTCTGGAGATAGATCAGTATATCTCCGTACCAAGGATCGGATGATTCGATTAAAAACATATCACCCCGGATAGGCGATTCCTCAGGCACAACGTCACCTGACTCAACCGGAAGTTCCGAAATAAGTTCTGCGAAAACCAGCGACTTCTTGGACTTCGCTGAAATGAAATATAAGTCAAACTCTTGGAGGATAACCATCCATCTACTGATTTTTCTGCCGATAACTCGTCGTGTCAGCATGTACTGAAATGGATTCACGACGGCAATGACAGTGGTCTTACGAAACAGAACATAGTGACGGAACCGTTGAACAGCATGGACAGCTGCCAATGAAAGTTTTTCGAGATGTTCATAATTAAGTTTCGGTCCTACGAGGCCTCGGATCAGGTAATAGATCACGTACTCAGAGAACAAATCATCTTCCTGAACTAAAACCATGCCTATGGTTGACTCTGCGACAACCAGATATAATAGGAAATCCTTGTTATAATTCGGTGGCTGTAGAAGAGGTGCGGTTATAAGGGCGTGTTTCAATGCATCGAAAGAGCGTTGGGCGGCATCGTCCCAGAGAAAAGGAACATCTTTCTTCAGTAAATGCATGAAACCCTTGGTTATTTCAGCATAGTTGGCGATGAAGCGTCGTAAGAAGTTCGCCTTACCTTGAAGACTTTGAAGTTGTAAAATTGTGCATGGGGGGGGCAACTGTACTATTGCCTCCACCTTGAGAGGATCAACCATGATCCCGGTTGTTGAAACGATGAAACCTAACAAACGTCCTAACGTGACGCAAAAACTGCACTTGTTGGGATTCAAGAGAATCCGGAAGTAGCGACAGCGCTCGAAGATTAGTCGGAGGTGCGTTGGATGATCTTTTCGCTTGCGAGAGCGTGATGCTAAGTCATCTAAATATGCATCGACTATATGTTTGAGGTCGTGAAACGCAAAAGACATGGCCCGTTGGAAAGTGGCTCCAGCGTTCTTGAGACCAAAAGGCATTTTTCGATAGGCGAATGTACCCCACGGACAAATGAATGTCGTTTTATGTTGGTCCTCGGTTTTGATTTGGATTTGGTTATAGCCCGAGAAACCATCCATGAATGAAAAGGCTTCACAATCGGTGCACTCATCAATGATCTGGTCGATGAATGGGGTTGGGTAATTATCTTTTGGACATGCCTTATTCAAATCACGGAAATCGGTACAGACACAAATTGTGCCTTGTTTTTTATCGACTGGCACGGGATTTGACACCCATTCAGTCAAGTGGATAGGGTATATGAACCCGGCCTTAAACAATTTCTCAACTTCAGATTTGATAGATGTTGCCTTCTTTGGATCAACTGGACGAAGTTTCTGTCGAATAGGCTTTGCGTCCGGATACGTAATGATCTCATGTTCAACAATTTTTGGATCGATGCCTGGCTTTCCTCGTAAGACCAAGCAAAAACGTCGCAGAATTATTTGAAAAGATCTGTGTAAATTTGAATCTCCTCAAGGGAGAAGTCTACTCCAACGAAGACATTCTCCACGACGTCGGGGTTTCAGGAGATATTGATAGGTATCGTTTCAGCGATAGTCTCCATATTGCCCTCAGCATAAATATCCTGTGTGGCTAAGAGGTTAATGGGACTAGGCTGATCTCCCGTCATGGTGATAGTGAATTCTCCTGCCTCGATTCGGTGTAACTCTGGGAGGAAGTATGATCTATGATGAATATCTTCCCAGGGTTTGTCCGGACCAGTCATTGCTTCGATTATGGCTTCGTCGGAAGGCAAGACTAAGTCTAACGAATCAGTATCGACAAGAGAATCCTGAGCCCAGATAAGCTCAAAGAGTGGATCCGACTCTGGTGTGGGAATCGGATCAGGAGTAGTTGAAGTTTGTTGAACCAAAGAGTATGCTACTTCAGCGGCCGACAAGGGCGTAGACATGCCCGCGTGCCCTGTCGAATCCATCGTGTCTGATGGGGAAGGAAGAGTCCACGGATCCTGAAAGTAAGTCGTGCGGAACGACGAAACATGGAAAATATCAGCCTTGTGGTGCGTCGATATAAACTTAACATCACCTTGAGGAGGTGGGTAATCAAAAGTACCCATCAAAGATGGACACAAATCAACTCCTATGTTGACGACACCGGCTTGAGGATTATCTACCATGGGAACCGTGGATGCCCCCAAAGCTGGGTCAGGTCGAGAGAAGGATAACTGATCAATGGTCACGATCCGTCCTTCATGTGGAAACAAAAGGACTTGGAAGACTGTCGCGACCACCGCTTGCATTGCATAAGTCCAACTACGACCTAACAATAGATTGTAATCGATGGGGGCATCGACTACCTCTACTTCGACGCACACGGTCTTCCCCCCCAGCTGTACAGGAAAAGAAGGGATGATGCCATGTGGTCGGAAAGAACGACCATCGAATGCAGTGAGAAGAGTAGGTGAAGGAGACAACTCAAGTTGACCAATGGCTTTCCAGCATGCTAATGACATAACGCAAGTCGAAGCGCCCTCGTCTACCACCATGCAGAAAATATTTCGTGTAAAGGTTTTCGTGGGGTGAGCCACTACTATCTGAAACGCTACGTGGTAAGGCAAACGAGGCTTCAAGTCAGTCGTATCTAACATGATTGTTCCTGGGTTACAAGTCTCAGTAGATCCTAAAGCAGTCAACAAGGCTTTTCTCTGAGCAGGGAAACTTTGGAGGAATTCCAAAGAGGACATAGCGCAAGGGGTTTGTGACAAATCTTCCACCACAGAGTAGTTCTGGGCGGCCCTTGCATTTGGATTATGCGAAGCTCGTTTAAATGCACCTTTTGGGATGCGAGTCATTGTTTCACCCAACGTCTTCTCGATTTGTAGAGGAAGAGATGGGATCTCGGCTTCTTTGTCTTTATCAGAGGCGCTTGGCTTGCTATAATCGTGAGATCTAGTCGCTATGAATGCGTCACTTTTCATCATGTATACGTTCGCGGAAGATGAAGCGTTTGGGGGAGTGCAGTTTTCGTGGATGCCCCCCTCCGTACTTGTAGAGGCTTGAGTTAAATTCTGCTTATGCTGAAAGGGATTAGTCAACACAGCTTGCTAGTGCTGCGTGACAAACTTCTGGGCCTCTGCAAGTCGAGGGCATAGATGGGTTGGGTGGTCTTCCGCACATAGGTTGCACGGATACCTCGCCTTTCTCTTTTCTGTGGTGCCCTCGCTGGCCTTATCATTCGGTTTTTTATCCCCCTTACTCTTTTTGCGTTGTTTTTTCTTCCCCTCGGGCTACTAGTTGGCCTTTGGGTTAGTCGTCTGTACGGAGTGTACTTCCGACGTTTGAGTAGGAGGAGCAGCCAAAGCAGTAGTCTAGTTGGCCGCTGAGTGTTGTATCGATAACTGCTGCAATTGTTTTGTCAATTGCTCAACGGGCTTAGTTTGTGCCAAACCAACTATACCATCGGCATGTGGTCCGGCTCTCTTTCTGGTTTTGTCCAGGATCGATCGTGGTGCATCCGGCAGGATGTTGTACAATAGACCAGACTGAGAATAAATAAGCTCAAACTGTTGAGCTCTCATGATGGCTTCTTCCTCAAAGAAAACCCCTGAAGTTGCGACGTCTTTGGATAACTGTGGAACTAAAGACTTAAGGAACCACTCCAGCAGGAATGTTGGTGGGACGGGTACTTTGATAAGACTCTTTCGGCGTCGCCACTCTCAAATATGATCCGAGATATGGTCCGCTGACGTCTGCTCGAAATTGGCTAGAAACTCTGTGCCGGTGTCGTATCTTACAGGTAACTGGAAATGGTTAAGGAAAGCCATAGTCAGTTCGCCAAAAAAGGAATATCGTGAGCGGTCAAGCTCTATGTACCATTTCGCGGCACTCCCAATAAGAGTGCATTGAAACAATCGCAACTGGACGGAGTCATCTTTTAGTGATTTAGATGAACACCATAAGTGGAAAGTGGTCACGTGATCACCCGAATCTTCATTGGGTTTGGCCTCGAACTTTGGGATGTCCGAAGGCAACTTCGTCGGTATAGGAGGCCAACGCGGATCGTGACAGATAGGATCATTCAACAACCGTGTTAGATCCGGCAAGTGTAATGTTTCCAAGAAAGGTAGTTTAGGTTGTTGCTGATAGCCGGGATAAAAGGGTCCTAGGGTTTGACTGGCACCAGGTTGCCAGGAAAAGTTGGGTTGCTGGCCAGGGTTTTGGTAGAAACCGTTGCCTTGACCAGCGTAAGGGTTTTGCATTTGAGGAGACATCGTTTGTTGATTCCCCATGAAGGACATAGGTTGTTGGGCGTTCATCGGGTTTGGTGGACTTTGGGAAGGATTACTCCATGCCGGTCCCGTCGGGAGAGGCACAGCAGTTTGTCCGGGGTTCCATTGGTTATGGAAAACATTACCCCAGAACGACATTCCCGTGGCGGGATTGGATCCTTGTCCTATGTTCCAAGGTCCTGGTATATGTGCCCCTAGCGCAGGAATAGTACCCTGCACCGGATTCGACTGTCCAAAGATGGGTGTGCCCCCAGAATGGAAAGCAGCCTGTGTGAGTGTGTTGTTACCAAACTCCCCATTCCAAACAAACGGTGACGAACCTACCGACAGAGTTTGCGCAGGTTGTCCTTGACTCCCAGCTCCAAGTGAACTTGTGTGTGCGGGTTGTCCGGCGGTCTGCTGATGCAGACCACCGAGTGATGGGGACGAAAGAGGAATATGACCCCCAGCGTAAGGAAAATCATTGAAAGGGGCAAGAATGCCCCCAGGTTGACCTTGCAAGGGAGCGTTAGAGCTCCCTGCCCCCAGACCCAAAGTATGTGAAATGGAAGAAGTGAGTGCAGGACTTGTTCCTGAACTAGGCATACCGTATGAAAATGGAGCGCTTGTCGCACTAGGTGTGTAAAGAGGTGTGGCCACTGCGATAGATGGGGTCGGTCAACTTTGCGACGTAGTTGTGGCTGAGACCGTGGTGGCCCGGACCGCCGACAAAGGCAAGTTAGGAGAAACTTCTTCTGTGGTGATAACAGTAACAGGAATGGAAGAAGTCTCAGTGATTTGTTCCATAACTGGGTTAGGTGATAATAGGCATTCGTAAAATTGAATTGGCACAATAATGTCCGGCCCAAAATCAGCATCTGAGGTTTCAACCAATCCAAGATTGGCGGTCGATTCCTCGGGGGGTTGTTCGGGATTAAAAGCCCCGGTTGCTTCGAAAGACCCTCTGTGGTCTAACTTCCGCCTTAAGGGTGGCGGGGGTGGCTCCAGTATCACCGGCGGCAGGCCCAGAAGCCTTCGTGACCGGCAGAGCTCTGAATCCTCCACTGTGTGAGAGGATTCACGACATGCTAAGGTATTCTACACGAATAAACAGTAACATGCACTAAGAGAAAGCCCCTAGAAGATAAAGCAAGAAAACACTATATTAGTAGGAAGAACAGTTACCACAACCAACACTAGAGTACCTTACCGGTGCAAGTGCAACTCGAATACGGAAGCACCCTCCGGGTCTACTCTGCAAAGCGTTGGTCCGAAGTCCGTCCTAGGTATCACGGTATACCTCCGCAGTCACCTATGTATGTTCCTAGAAAAGATAGGCAACTAGTTTTCCAGCACGTGAACAGCTATCAGGCGGGTACAGTCGACAGTCCGAAGACCACAATGAGCAGGGTATCAAGCCCGAAACCTGTCAAGGGTATCGAGAGAAAATGGTCTGGAAGACAACTGAGGACCTCGAATGTATTTGAGACCCACAAAGCTCTGTGGAAAATGCTAACGACGGAATCCCTTAACAGATCCTCTATATGTGTTCTCCACCACGTTCGGTCCAGCTTTGGAGGGGTTATCTCCGCTACCTTTCCTTACACGACCTCGTGTTTAGCCCCTGTGTTAGAGGGGGGTCCTGAATAACTTTCTGTAACTGGACTTCTACACTCCCTAAATGACAAACTCCAATGTTTAGTTTAGGTGGCCTTGGAGAATTAACTCTCCAACCTATTCCAAGGCCCTAGTCCAAAGCTAGTGAATGAACCCTATAAACAAAAAAGTCTACTTGATTTTATTGAGCATTGATTTTAATGGGCTTTGTTAAGTCTCAAGGTGTGGAAGTGAAACTGATGGTGTGTAAAACAGACTCAAAGCAAAATGCACAAAAATGCTAGGAAACAAAAACTTCTTCAAACAATGCAAAACCAACAACTTTTCAAAAAGATTCTTTTTCTTTTCTTTTCAACTTTCACAAGATTTCATGCAGCAATCCTACAGAATTTTTGCTCAGATCTGCGAGCTACTTATACTTTGAACTGTACTGAAAAAACTTATGCAAAAAGACTTCTTTCCGGGCTACTGACGCAACGAGAAAATCTTCAAACCAAGAAGACAATGAAAAATATTTTTTGTTTATTTATTTATTGCAAAATAATGCAACTAGGAAAAATGATGACAAGATAAAAACCAAGAGGATGAAAAGAAAACTCTGGCTTAAAGCGCAGATCGCAAACAGAATCAGAGCACAGAAATGTTGAAAAGCAATCAAAACAACACCGATTCGAACACTTGCCTAAAAACCATGAAATGAATATTTTTTCTCTTTTGTCTTTTCTATCAAAAAATCAAATAACAAGCACAAGCTAAGGGAGGAATTCCCTAACCTACTGACTATGCAGCCCCAGACTCTAAACCCCTGAGAGGAGCTCTTCTCACCACAGGAGGGGATGACTGCCCCACCCGAGCTGAAAAGCCACCTAACAGACCCGCGACTGTCACCAAGGCAGCACGCGTGTAACCGCGTGCTGTTCCACTACAGAGCGCGGGTATCCACGGGCTAAGCCTAAGCAGGCTGTGGATATGTCTAAATACTGAGAAAAAATTATACACAGACAATTTAGTCCTGAAAAAGGCTTCTGGTACTAACAACTAGAGTCTTTGATAGGCTGAGATGCTATCACTTTAACAGAAAAACAAATTTGCAAAAAATAAAAACCAATGTGAAGAAACACACAACAAGAAAGACTGAAACACAAGACAATAAACCAATCAAGACCTAGACAGGATCTAGAAAGCCCCCTGAGAAGATAAACTTCTGACAGGGAAGAGGAGACTGCCTCTCTAGCTTCCTGAAAACTACACACTACTGAAACTACTATAGCCCGCGGATATCCGCGTGCTATAGACAGTTAGGGCGTGGGTTACCCGCGTGCAGGCCTCTTGCAGGCCGCGGGTACCTCTGTGTGTCCCAAAAATGAATGTCAAGTGTCAGTCAAGGAAAACTGGTATTGATAACCAGGTTCCCTGCTAGCATTGACTAACAGAAAAAAAAAATAAGCAAAGAAACAAAGACTAAACTTCTTTGAACTACCCAAAAGATCTTTAACCAAATCCGGAAACCTTAAGAGTAAGACTATCCCCAGTGGAGTCGCCAATTTTGTTGTGGGGTATTCTACCCTACGGACTAACAAGCTAGGGTTCTAAGCTTATACGCAGATCATGACCCTTAAGACTTAACTTTTAACCTTCTACCCAAAATCTCAACCCCTTTTCTCATGCAAACATGGGAAGAATCGACTCACCTTTTTTTTAACGATGATTGAAGTAGATCCTCCATTGAGCCTTTTATTTCCTTGCTGTCGCTGCCCCTTCCACAAAGCTTCCTGCAATCAAGGTAAGACTACACATGCATGCTACTGATCTACTAGGGGGTTAGAAATAAAACATAAATCAAACAACATAGATGAGATTCATGTACTTGGGATGGGAAAAGCATCTTTTTCATTAGTCTCAAAATGAATCACTTACAATGAATTCTGAGACTGGCCACCGTTCCTCGATCCTGATCTTGGGCTCCTCCTCTTCTTTTGTCCTCCAACTGCTGTAGCATGAATTTCTCCTGAAGCTTGAGGCAAAGCTAAAGGGTTGGGACAATAATGGACTTGGCAATTTGGCAGATTTTCTTTGCTATTATTTTTCCTCTTTTGAATAGTACCCCTACCCCTCCTTTTATAGGCTAGAAGGAGCTAGGGTTCTAGGCGAACTCTCGACCATGCATGGCCGTGAGTTCCAATTAACTGACAAAAAGCCTCGTGTCTCGGTGGAAACTTTCCTGATTTTTTGCTTTGTTAGGTACCCGTGGGCTGTATTGGGTTAGCCCGCGGATACCCGCGTGCAGTAGAAGGACAACAAGCGGTCCCCCGCGCTCAATGAGAAGTTAGGGCGCGGGTTGCTTGTTTTAAGTGGTTTTTTGAGGATTTGTTCAGCATGGCTTTAGCTAGGAAGAGGCATGAGTTGGCCTGATGCCAGGTAAACTTGTGTGGTGCATTTTAGGGTTATAACAAGCACCCTCTGCAATGTCAGCCCTTGAAGTCCTTCAAACTTGTCCTGCACAACGGAAGGCACTGTTGAAAGCTATCGGTGGAATTGACCCGACGGACACGAATTTAATAATCTTTGACTTGGAAGATCACATTCCAAGGTTACCCCCTCAACTTGCATTCCAGATACAAGTTGTTGTCTCTGACAAGAACATTTGCTACACTGTTATAGACGAGGGTGCCTCGACCTGTGTTATGTTTCTTGCTTGTTGGAAAGCCTTTGGCTCTCCTTCTTTGAATGAATCCCAGAACACTCTTAAAGCCTTCAATGGCTCCGGTTTTAAGCCCTACAGTGTTCTTCCTTCGTTTCCCATCATGTTAGAAGGCAAAAAGATCCAAGTTGAAGTGGAAGTCTTCGACACTCCCCTTGATCATAATCTTCTACTTGGATGCAGCTAGATTGATTCCATGTGCGTGGTTGTGTCGACCCTTTTTCGTGTGTTACGTTTCCCACACCAAGGTAAGGTTGTCACCGTCGATCAACTAGCCTTCTTCAATTCCGATACCCGTACTGGCAACGTACCATTTATTGCTAAAACCCCACTGGGTTATGAGAATGTCGGTGTAGGCCTTCTAAAGGATTCCTCATTAATGGGTACTGTCCCCATTCCATCACCCAATGTTCCACGCTCGTCTATTGCTTCCATCAATATGATCTCCACTTTGCCTCACGAACTTCCTACGTCTCATGACCCTTGGATAGTCCCTGACCCCGGAGATCATATTCGTTACGGTGACTAAATGTCGTTAAGTCCAGTTGAATCTTCTTATCAGACCATTCAATCAGAAACACCTTCCATGCCCTCTCTTGATGCGTTTTCAATGGATCCTTTTTGTGTTATTTTCCTACTGACACGATGATCATGTCTATCATGGAGGACACCCCTTGGGATGATGGGCATCATCGTTCCATCTTCTTTCTGGAGCAACATACTCTTGAGAACTACCAACGGATTTTGACTCCGTCGACTGTTGTTGTCATCTCAACTGTTCCCGAGTCTACACACGATGTGTTTGCTGAAGGGAACTTAAGTAAGGTCTCAGTTGGTCCCTTTGCAAAATGGGGCATCGATTTTATGACATGTCACCCTCACTCGCCCGGGGGGCATGGTTACATCATCGTATCCGTTGATTACTTTACGAAATGGCCCGAGGCAATGCCGACATTTGACAACACTAGAAAGACCATTGCATTGTTCCTTTTTAATCACATCATAGCTCGTTTTGGTCTTCCCCAAGCTATCGTCACTGATCACGGTAGCCACTTTAGGAATTTTATGATGTCTGAACTTACTGAAAAGTTGGGTCTTCACCATGATAACTCAACACCCTATTATCCACAAGCCAATGGCCAAGTCGAAGCGATTAACAAAGTTCTCATAACTATCCTCCAACAAATGATAGGGATTCATAAAACAAGTAGGCACACAATGTTGTTTTCGGCATTGTGGGCATACCGGACATCCATCAAATCTGCTACTGGGTTTACACCTTTTCGGTTAGTCTATGGTGTGGAAGTCATTCTCCCTATCGAATGTGAGATACCCTCTTTGAAACTAGTTGTTGAACTCCTACCCAATACTTATGCTGAGGAAGAACATCTATTGTATCTTATGCGATTAGACGAAACTCGACGTGATGCCACCCTAGTCATAGAAGCTCAGAAGAAACGTGTCAAGGCCCAATATGAAAAGCATGTCAAACCTCGCATTTTTTCCAAAGGTGATCTTGTTCTTCTCTATGAACAAGATCGAGATATGTTAGGAGCTGGGAAATTCAAATCGAGATATGTTAGGAGCTGGGAAATTCGAACCCATGTGGTGAGGTCCTTATATCGTTCGACGAGTTTTGGAAAAAGGAGATTATGAGTTGGTAGATTATGATGGTATCTCTTTGAGTGAGCCCAGGAATGGGTTGTACTTGAAGAATTACTATGAATAAAATCATCTGTGCACTAGTACTTGTATTTTTATTGTATCATACTTCTTGTGTGTTACTATAGCTTGCTTTTGTCATTATCTGGTCTCTGCCCTTATGTGATGTTTTGTTTGATTTCCAGATGTCGGAGTCTTCGCTACCCTATATTGGCTTTGCTGATGGCACTAGCCGTAGTACTCAGAACCTTGCTTCTGCTGCATGGGCAATTTACGTCCCTACGAATGAACTTGTCTCCTTACGAGGAGTGTACCTCGGTCGTGCGACCAACAACATTGCAGAGTATAGCGCTGTTATTGAATTATTGGTTGATTCTATCTCGCTCGGAATTTGTCATTTGGTGGTGCGACTCGATTCGCAGCTTGTATTACTACAGTTAAGTAATGTCTACACTATTCGAATTCCTACTTTGTTATGGGTGTATTTGTGAATTCGCCTCTTGGAACGTTATTTTGATCACATTGAATATCAACATATTCCTAGATGTCTAAATACATTAACAGATGTATTGGCTAATTATGTATTTGACAAACATTTGAATCATTTATAAATCAATCATATCAATATTCACACAATATAAGGTAAACCGGTAGAAGCCGTCTGTATATATAACGATCAAAAGAGTTTTTTACAAAAAGTTTGTCCGAAGACCAAAATGTCAAAATCTAAAGCTCATAGCCTCTACAAAGTGACGTCATGGATGATGCTCACGGTAACATACGACTGCCCGAGAAACCCTATGGAGCAGTCGACTCATGAATACTGACACTCCTACAGTATGACGCTGATCGCGTCGTGGAACCTATTCCAGAGGCATGTCTGGAATATCTACGGTCAGGCCCTCTAGATTTTGTTCCACCACTTGATAATCCTCAGCATATTGTGGCGTTGTCGCTACCTCTCCTCATCGCTGAATGGGAGAGGTACCAGGAGGTCTGTAAGGTCCAACATCTATGACATCAACAAACGATTTTGTATTAGTCTTTGGACAAACATATAAAACAAAAACATTTGAATATGATAAAAATTCACAAAACATTTAAAAATAAAAATGTGTGTACTTCTTACCAAGGTCCCCCCACTGAGCATCCTCTGGCATTACTAAATATGGATCTCCTCAAAAATCCAACCCAGCATAAGCATAGTCATCAACCATCAACAGCTGTGGTTGAAGCCAGTCAAAGAAAGTATCATCATACTTGATGATCAGTCCAACCACGTGATGGGCCATAAGCTGACACCATCTCAGCATCCTTGGATCCCTGGGAGCCGGTATATTTCACTCAACCTGCAACCTCAGTAATGGGACCCTCTCAAGGAAGAAGGACACCAACAAAGATCCATACCCCAATTGCTTCAGGTTTCCTCGTCTGCATTTGGTCAATTGTCTTTTTATGCTACGAAGCATTGCATCTACCCAGTTGAACACTCGAGGCTCAGTACACTCAATGACATACTGGAAGTAACTCTATAACGCCATGTGAGGAGAAGAACTCCTAGCCATCCGAGCTATGGTGAATATGATAGTACGGAGGGTCAAATATCGTACCCCCCAAATAACTATGTTTCCTTTCTTTCTCTCAGCCTCGGGAATGCAGTGTAAACGACAGTACTCACTCATCTGCAGCCCACCACCTCTGCTACCAGTCAAGCTCACATAGTACCCCCGCCATGACAATCCAGTCAAAAAGTAAATTCCCTAAATATCTAAGGACAGTGTGTGGACCCCCACATGAAATACCTACTGATCAGGGTCCCACATACGCACCAGGTACTCTAATAGTCTGACTTGGGCCCTCATACCCGGGATACGAAAGTACTTCAAGAGTCCACAGTCTCTCAAAGCAGCAATAGTAGGTGGATGATTTTCAGCCATTGCATTGTATTCTTCGTGCTCCCTTTCACGCCATTCAAGCACCATTTTGATGGCCAATTATCTACATAAGAAGCACATTAAGAAGTTTAGCAAATTTTTTTCATGATTTGGTTCTTATTCATTGGGTAAATTTTTTTGTTTGTAAATTGAGCTTTGCAGTTCTCGCAGGTGCCCTGTGTGCACAGTGCGAGAACCTCGCAAGCTTCCTTAGGCTCACCTGTGAGAATGCCCCATTCTCATAGGTCCCGTGTAGCCTACCTGCAAGAATGGCAGCGCGCAAGTAGGGCTTGCAAAATCAACCCAAAAATGAAATTTTAACCAATGAAATTGCAAAATTAAACCATGAAAATGTTAAGGACAAAGAGCCTACCTTACTGTTGCTGACGGCTTGCTGAATGGACACTCATAACTCCTGCAATATGACACTGAACTTTGAGGGTAAAAGGGGGGTTTTTTATCTCAAATAGTGGAAAGGTAAAAATGATGTGGTAAACAGAGTATTTACTCCTTTTTATTTACTTTTACTATGTCATTTGTTTTTTTTTTATGATTATTTATCCATTAAACCCTAATCCTTAATGTCATTTTGAGTGTAACTTTTGCAGGCGTGATGATTTTGATGGTCAAATACAGGGATATGGACATATTTTTCTTTGTCATCACGTGTTTTAATTGTTTTTTATGGTTTTTATATAAAAACCTTGAGCATGGTCTTTGTCCGTTCTTGCGCTCGAAAATACATGAAAACGCGATCGAGCATACTTTTATCACTTTTTCGGGCTCAACAAGGTTATACGAAAAAGGAACCCCCCTGGAGTCCTCTTTAGGCTCTTTTCAGACTCTCTAAATATGAAAATATAGTCGAGCGACCTTGCTATTTTCACGCTCGATAAAGTATCTTAAGTAAGTGTCTGGTGAGCGATAATTTATCTCTTTTTCGGTCTCATCCAAACTATTTTACAAAAAAGGAACTGAGAGAGTTCTCTTTTAAGTGTTTTTCTAGACTCTATAATCATGAAAAAACTTCGAGTTTTCTATCTCTGGACTCATTAAACAAACATTGACAGACCTGTAATGGGACCGAACCACTCCTTCTTAGGGTTCGTTAAACATACTCTGAGGGACTCGTCCGAAGAATGAGCTTACATCAACAAGCATATTTTATCCTCCTCAAGCTTGCATAAAAATAAAGAGGTACTTGCCAGAAATGGTGGGGGAAAATTTGGGAAAGGGATATGTTATCATCTTCGTATTGATTGGCAGTAAGTGTCGCTCTTGAACATGACACCCCCTATTCATCATTTGAAGCTGGTTTGGGAAATCCATTTGTCTCTCATTCGATTTTCTACAAGGTCATTCCCTGTGTCGTCTTTGAGTCAATGCTTCCAAATCTTTGGTCATGTCATCCATATGTTCAAGAGAAGTCCATTTTCAACCTATATTGAGTCGGCCATCTATAGTTATCCATTCTCTCCATGTAGGCCTGCCCTGTGTTCGGTCGAATTTTACATCATACTTTGTTTCACCTTAAAAATATGTTACTCATTTCATGTCATTGATGGGGGATACATCAAGGCCCTCCTGTGATGATTTTTGTTCCGTTGACTTCAATTCATTATCCAGAATCAAGACTTAGAAATTATTTAGTACCTTGGAGCTTGCATGCCTCAATGGCAGGTTTCCTCGCTTTCGACAGTGGGTTTACATCATTGACCTCTGATTGAAAGATTCCATCGGATCTTCGACTTCAACTCATTCATTCACACTCGATGGATTGTACTAGGGTACCTTGGGAGTCATTGACATCAATGGTGATTTCCCTCGCACTTGTTAACGGTTTCATCAATGACCGGTAATCAAGTGGTTTCTACCATGTTCAACTTCAACACATTTAATCACATGGTTAGATTCGTACTTTGGGCGACGAGTTTGAAGACCCTAGATATCATCTCTTTCATCCAGGTTGTGATGGAGTATGTATAATTTGCGACACATAGATCCACTGTGTATGTCTCGTGGCTATGTCGTCTTAATTTGAAATTTCTCGCATAGATCCACAGTGTATTCCTGGTGGCTATGCTATATTTTGACGACATGGATCCACATTGTATGATTGGTGGCCATGACCCATGTCTACAATGTCATCAGTCTGTGATCTGAGTATGGGAATGCCTACCTTAGAATTAATATATATGATATTCTGCAGATGATTGGTTGTTTACAGGTTTCTGATTAGGTGTGCTCCTGGTTTCCGATACACACATGCATCTTACAAAGTCTTTCGGCTGTCACTAGTTCCAACCTCGTACTTTGGGGAGCATTCTATTCCCCATGATTTTGGTCATCATGATGATGTATTGATGATGGTGTACTCAGGATCTTCATAAGAACTTTCCCCTAAGAAAAGTTACTTTCATCTCTTCCCAGAAAACTCATTTTTGAAGAAGGTTCGCAGGCTGCTAATACATTTGGGTGCGAGAATGCTTGATTCTCGCAGGCTGCCTTAAGCCAGTGTGCAAACTTCTTGCACTGTGTTGAATAGTTAGGGTGAGAACTCTTCCTAAAGCGTGGAAAAAGATGGTTTCTTGATGTTTCTAGAAGGGAATCTTCTAGAAGGATGGGTTGGCATTCGAATGGTTATCCTTGTACTGGATTCCCAGATATTGTGGGATCATTCTTATCCAAGTAACTAATTCATTATCTCCTATATATTGAGGGAATTCTCATGGAAAAGGTTAAGCAAGATTGATTGGATAATTGGTGAAAGAATTGTGTGAAGGACTTAGCATTGAACAACAACTTGGAGACTCTAGCAAGTCTATCAAGAGGATTTGATCCTCTTCATACAAGGATTGAGCAAGTGTGTGTGTTGGAGCCAAGAGCCATCGAAAGGAATTTTGCGACATCAAGGCTCAGGTTGTAATCTTTACTTTCTATTACTATGATACAGTGGCATGTCCCTTTCCCATAAAGATAATCTCACTTTATTGTGTAATTCCTTGATCATACACATAGGTTGACTGTTGAATATATTTTGCTATCTTCACTTTGGTTGGTTTGTGTTTTCTTGGTCTTGACTTCACGAGAGCGCTGAAGCGAAGCTGGAGCAATAGAGACCCTAGGAATCAATATAAAGGTATGTTACTTATTCCTTCCTACTAGTTGATTAAACGGTCAAAACTTAGGAAAAGAGTCATGTCCTGTCATGTTTTGTTCTAGATCCAGGTGGATCTAGAGAGATCAGTTAGTGTTCGCACCCACCAATTAGTCCGATAACAATGGCACATAGAGAATAAAAGGCCGAAGAATAGAAAGTGATAGAGGTGTGCAGAAGACACTGATGTAGACAGGGCAGAGTAGTGTAACAAAACAACAACAGGGCTGGTAAGCCATTGAATAATTTTATATCGATGTAATAAGTTTTAGTAACAAATAATTTATAATTCAGGGTGGTTGGGAGGTGCTAGGGAGGACTGGTGTCCTCAAAGTTTCAAGTGGGTGCTTGAACACAGGGAGTTGGTGCTTCCTTCTAGTTGGTGCTAGAGAAACTAGGGAGTTGGTGCTTCCTTCTAGTTGGTGCTAGAGAAACCAGGGGGTTGGTGCTTCCTTCTAGTGGGTGCTAGAGAAAACAGAGAGTTGGTTCTCTCAGCAAGTTGCATCTTGCAAAAACATAGGTTGTAGCCTCACAATGAGTTGGTGCTCATATGTATGATAATGTAAAGAATGTAGATAATACTTATCATATAAAGAAAAAAAAGGTTTTTACCCTGTATGGGTTTCCTCGAGAATTATCTGTCTCTATTTTCTCATATATGTGACTGATGATGAATGTGCCTTTGTTTATTCCCCATTATTGTGATCATCATTGAGTGCCCTATAAATATTTTAAAAGAAGCATAAGTTTTTAAGCACGGTAACAACTAATTCACCCCCCTCTCAGTTGTCCAACACGGGTCTGAGTGGTATCTTCATTTCTCCTAATTCTTCGGCTATTCCTTTCATCTCTGTAAAGGTTGTGGGAAAAAGGTCATTGTATTCGTGCAACAATTATGTGATGATTTATAGTGTCTATTCGTCCCAATAATCTCCAATGTTGGCCATTTTGGGCTGCTTGGTGGTCCCTATGTTAACCTTCTTGATCTTGATTGGCATAGATATGACCTTTGATTCTAAGGGTGGTCCTTCCACCTCTCTCTCGCCTTCAACTTCTTCGATCTGAATATCACGTGGATCATATTCATCTGGTGCTTATTCTTGTACCTGGTAGCATGACATCAGTTCCTTGACTGTCTGCTTATTCTATTGTTGTAGCTGTTTGATAACTTCCACTTCTGATTCTGTAGTGAATATGACATCTTTGATTCATTTTAGGGTTGTGTCTATGTTGGGGTTCTCATGATTGAATGAGAAAGTGACTGTAAGGTTCTCTTGGAGTGTCTCCCATGTCTTGGCTCCTTTTCACATTTCTTGGTCTATATACCAATTCACTAGTATGCCTTCAAAAGTATGACTGAAGTGGTGAGACCATTCTTCTGGTAGCATCATTTTCCATAGTGTTTTACATGCCTCCAAGTGTTCTGCTGGTATTCCTAGTCCATCATACTTTTGTTAGTTGTTCCATATCTGTTCTGGGACAAACCTTATGCGCAATAATCATTTGCATTGGTACCAATCTGTGATAGTCTCTTTGTGCACACCCCACCATATTGTGGGTGTAGCCTTTAGTGTTAAATCTAGTGCTAATAGTCTCTGTTTCTCTAAGACTTCATCTTCTTATTGTGTCAAGAAAGTTTCCAAATCATTTAGTCCGTGAAAATTGGGTGGTTCTTTGATTTATGCACCAATCCATCTTACTGCGCGGTCTATTCTTAGACACCTTCTTGTGGATACTTCGTGTAGTCTTTGCTACCAGTTTTCTAAACCAGTGTCTGAGTCTGTTGTGCATGAAGTAATGCTCTGCCAACTAAGTATCCCGTCTGTAGTTGGGTTTATATAGTCTTCATCGCATGCAGTTTTTTTGTACAACTGGCCGATTTCATCTAGATCCAAGCAAGTGGGTTCTATGAACCTCTCACCTTCTGATGGGTCGAGTTGGGATATAACCCTATAGTCTCCTGTCTCAAATGCCATTTTTTTGGTTTTCAAGTTAATTATTCCCTGGTTGTCGAATGTCCAATCCAGACCAAGTAGTGTTGGGTAAGGTGTTGTACCATCTACTATTTCGATGAATTCAAAGTCTACCTTAGTGCACACCCCATCTAGATATACGGTTACTCCTTTCAATCTACCTATTGGTAAGACTCTATGTTGATTTGCTAGCTTTAATTGAACAGTTGAGTATCCCAGTGTAGGTTCTCCCATGCATTTCCATGTGGTTTTTGGTAGTACGTTCACTTCGAATCCTAGATCTGGTATAATATCTCCCATGTTGAAATCCCCAATATTAGTATTGATTCTAAATTCTCTACTTGTTCTTCTTGTTGTGTGTAGGTGGTTGACAGTTTTCAGTTCTGGATTTTGTTTCATCTCGCTACTACATTTCTCTAGGATGTTTTGCAATACTTTGATAGATGAAGGATCACTTAAAATTTTGATGCATGATTGCAAAAAGTCTTTGATAGTACTTACTTGTTCCTTAGGTTGTATTATGTTGGTATGGTCTAGTGATGGTGGCATGTCATATTCCAAAGCTTCCTTGTTCTACTATGCAGTCAGCGTTATGTCCTCCTTCTGGAATTCATGTTGAGATTCTGTAAAGATCTCCTTTTCCTTTTGAGTGTCGAACTACTTCATGGGGTCGGGGTTCTTCTTTACCCATTGGTTTTTGCGTTGGGTCTTGTCGAACCGCGTCATTTCCTGTTTTCGTTCCTCCTCAAGTGACTATGTTTATGTTTCATCTGTCATCCCTCGCTTTGGATGAAATCTGCTAAACATTCTGGTTATTTTGGTTCCTTTTTTCCTGGATCTTTATGAGTAATGTCGGACATTTCTTTGTATTGTGGTCTAAAGCACGACAATACATATAGGTCGTTGGTGGTAGTGGGCATTCCCATGCATAATGTCCTGGTTGTTGGAAATTGTGACATGTGACTTGTCCTCTTCCACGTTTGAAACCTCCTCTGGCTCATCCTACTCCTCTATAGGTTGTGTGATCACCTTGTGGCATGTTATATTGTGGTCCCTGATTATAATGCACGATACTATATTGGGGTTGTGGTGGGTTGTACTACAGTCGTGCGCTATTATAAGGTTGTTGCACAGTATTATACTAATGTTGTGCAGTGTTGTATGGTGTTGGGGATTGAGTGAACTGTGGTGTTTCCTGCCCAGTCATCATTTCTACCTATACCTTGTATGCGTCTGAGGTTCTTTCCCACATCATCTCCATAGTTTGGAAGTCTTTTTTGTCATGGACAACTGACTTACAAAATGTGGAATATGAGTTCATTGGGACTGTTTGGTATTTCTACATCATCGTGCAATGGTAAGGGTCATGACTTGGTTTCTTGTAGATTTCACACCATAATCCCCCATGTGGCAGTGAGTTTGGCATGTTTGCTTCCATATACTGTGTGAACATCGAACATTCATTTTTTTAGTGTCCTTCTGTCCTGCATGTGGTACACCAAACAAATTCTCATTTTTCCTTGTTCTTATTCTGGTTTAGATGAAATGTTAAGTTCTTCATATCCTCTTTCAATTCTTCAATAGTTGGGTCTGTCTGCTGGTACTGATTCTCTTCCAATTGCAAGGCTGCCTGCAGAGCCTCTGCTTGTGTGGCGTAGACACCCCTACCTCCGCAAGTCCTACGCTACCTCCCGGTCTAAGGATTGTTCAAAAACTTCCCCGAGCCAAAGTGACTCTTTGGATTCCCACTGGATTATCCAATAATCAATCCACAGGTCTTTCTGCTTTCTATGATCTCTGAATATAACCGATTCCTTTTCCTCCTCAGGAATGAAAATTCGGGTTTCGAGACTCTCTGTGTTCTAATGTCGAGATTCCTTGACTCCTCGATCTCCCGGTCACCAAAATGCCGATTTGCTGAAATAGGATTTACTTGTGGTTAGCCCCCTAGGCTAAACCCTTAGTCCACATGACCTCCTAGTCCATCATATTTTTGTCAATTGTTCCATATCTGTTCTGGGCCAAACCTTATGTGCAGTAATCATTTGCATTGGTACCAATCTGTGATAGTCTCTTTGTGCACACCCCACCATATTGTGGGTGTATCCTTTAGTGCTAAATCTAGTGCTAATAGTCTATGTTTCTCTAAGACTTCATCTTCGTATTGTGTTAAGAAAGTTTCCAAATCATTTAGTCCATGAAAACTGGGTGGTTCTTTGATTTATGCACCAAGCCATCTTACTGCGCAGTCTATTATTGGACACCTTCTTGTGGATACTTCGTGTAGTCTTTGCTACCAGTTTTCTAACCCAGTGTCTGAGTCTGTTGTGCATGAAGTAATGCTCTGCCAACTGAGTATCTCGTCTATAGTTGGGTTTATATAGTTTGCATCGCGCGTAGTTGTTTTGTACAATTGGTCGATTTCATATAGATCTAGGCAAGTGGGTTCTATGAAGCTCTCACCTTCTGATGGGTTGAGTTGGGATATAACCCTATAGTCTCCTGTCTCAAATGTCATTTTTTTGGTTTTCAAGTTAATTATTCCCTGGTTGTCAAACGCCCAATCCAGACCAAGTAGTGGTGGGTAAGGTGTTGTACCGTCTACTATTTCGATGAATTCACAGTCTGCCTTAGTGCACACCCCATCCAGATATACGGTTACTCCTTTCAATCTACCTATTGGTAAGACTCTATGTTGATTTGCTAGCCTTAATTGAACATTTGAGTATCCCAGTGTAGGTTCTCCCATGCATTGCCATGTGGTTTTTGGTAGTACGTTCACTTCGGATCCTAGATCTATTATAATATCTCCCATGTTGAAATCCCCAATATTAGCATTGATTCTAAATTCTCTACTTGTTCTTCTTGTTGTGTGTAGGTGGTTGACAGTTTTCAGTTCTGGATTTTGTTTCGTCTCGCTGCTACATTTCTCTAGGATGTTTTGCAATACTTTGATAGATGAAGGATCACTTAACATGTTGATGCATGATTTCAAAAAGTCTTTGATAGTACTTACTTGTTCCTTAGGTTGTATTATGTTGGTATGGTCCAGTGATGGTGGCATGTCATATTCCAAAGCTTCCTTGTTCTATTGTGCAGTCAGCGCTATGTCCTCCTTCTAGAATTCTTGTTGAGATTTTGTAAAGATCTCCTTTTCCTTTTGAGTGTCGGACTGCTTCATGGGGTTGGGGTTCTTCTTTACCCATTAGTTTTTACGTTGGGTCCTGTCGAACTGCGTCATTTCCTATTTTCGTTCCTCCTCGAGTGACTATGTTTATGTTTCATCTGTCATCCCTCGCTTCGGATGAAATCCACTAAACATTCTAGTTATTTTGGTTCCTTTTTTCCTGGATCTTTACGAGTAATGTCGGACATTCCTTTGTATCGTGTTCTGAAGCACGACAATACATATAGGTCACTGGTGGTAGTGGGCATTCCCATGCATAATGTCCTAGTTGCTGGCAATTGTGACATGTGACTGGTCCTCTTCCACGTTTGAAACTTCCTCTGGCTCGTCCTACTCCTCTATAAGTTGTGTGATCACCTCGTGGCATGTTATATTGTTGTCCCTGATTATACTGCATGATACTGTACTGGGGTTGTGCTAGGTTGTACTACAGTTGTGCGCTATTATAAGGTTGTTGCACAGTATTATACTGATGTTGTACAGTGTTGTATGGTGTTGGGGATTGAGTGAACTATGGTGTTGCCTGCCCAGTCATCATTTCTACCTATACCTTGTATGTGTCTGAGGTTCTTTCCTGCATCATCTCCATAGTTTGGCAGTGTTTTTCGTCATGGCCAACTGACTTACAAAATGTGCAATATGAGTTCGTTGGGACTATTTGGTATTTCTACATCATCATGCAATGGTAAGGGTCATGACTTAGTTTCTTGTAGATTTCACACCATAATCCCCCATGTGGCAGCGGGTTTGGCATGCTTGCTGCCATATACTGTGTGAACATCGAACATTCATTTTTTTAGTGTCCTTCTGTCCTGCATGTGGTACACCAAACAACTTCTCGTTTTTCCTTGTTCTTATTCTGGTTCAGCTGAAATGTTAAGTTCTTCAGATCCTCTTTCAATTCTTCGATAGCCGGGTCTGTCTGTTGGTACTGATTCTCTTCCAATTGCAAGGCTTCCTGCAGAGCCTCTGCTTGTGTGGTGTAGACACCCCTACCTCCGCAAGTCCTACATGATCTCCCAGTCTAAGGATCGTTCAAAAACTTCCCCGAGCCAAAGCGACTCTTTGGATTCCCACTGGAATATCCAATAATCGATCCAAAGGTCCTTCTGCTTTCTATGACCTCTGAATATAACCACTTCCTTTTCCTCCTCCGGAATGAAAATTCGAGTTTCAGGACTCTCTGTGTTCTGATGTCGAGAGTCTTTGACTCCTCGATCTCCCCGTCACTGAAATGTCGATTTGCCGAAATAGGCTTTACTTGTGGTTAGCCCCCTGGGCTAAACCCTTAGTCCACATGACCTCCCCTCATATGACAGCAGTCTTCTCCGGGGTTCACTATCACAATGCGCCCCACTTCTTGTCTTCAAGACTCTCGAAAAGCCAATTTCCCAAATGCCAAAAATACCTATGTCCCGGCCTCCTATTCCTTTCGTGATTTCGGGTTTCCCAACACCGAAGTTCTTTGACCTTATGTCTATAGGATACCCAAAATGCCAATTTCTAGTGTCCTGAAATGCCTCTCTCTCTCATGCTTTTCTCCTCCAGAGATTTTCCTTTCCCCGGCTCTTCGCGTTTTGAAATTTTGGGGTTTCCAATACCGAAATGCTCGATTTCCTTTTCCTCAGAACTCCCAAAGTTTCGAACTCCGATATCCTGAAATGATTGGTTCCTCCAAATGCTTTCGGACTTTCATGTTTTGGGCTTTCCCAATGCAAGGTCCCCTCTGCCCCTTCTCTCTCACACTTCTGGTATACGAAATGCCCAAGTGACGATATGGCCCTTTTCACCCCTGGACGAGATCAATGGCTCAAAACCCCTCTTGATCCAACGTCTCAGATCCTTTCGGGATTCTAAGGGTCAAGAGTTTCAAAATATTACCTCTCACATTTCTGGTAGCCGAAATGTTGAAATGCTCCTTTCGGGACTTTCCCCAATGCCTGGATCGCTACCACATGTCCTCCGCTTGGACGATCTTGATCCCTTTCGGTCTTCGGGACTCGACAAACCCAATGACACTAATTCCTCTAGTCCTTCAAATCCTGGGTATCTGAAATCCCAGTGACTCCCTGATCTCCTCCACGTGTCCTCCACAGATGGATGGTCCAGATCGTTTTGGGACTTCACTAGTTGTGAAGATGAAGACTCCCTTCTCTTCTTCTTGGTGTCCAAATCCCCAAAATGGAGATATCGCGACACGTGTCCTCCTTCCATATGGATGGATCAATTACCTTCGGGACTTTCACTAAGAGGTGACTTGATCTCTCATCATCGGGACCTTCGAAATCCTGAACTCTAAAATCCCAATACGTTCACTATTTTGGGACTTTCTGGGTTCTCTACTCTGCGCATGAGGATTTAAACCTCGTTCTTCTTTCAACAGATACGACGTCTAGCAGTTGTCTGAGAAAGATATGATGGCCCAGACCTACTCCTTTCCTCTGCACATCTCCTGCTGCTATCTGAACATAAATAATTCAATGATCTAGATCTTCCCTTTGGCCTAATCCAATGGGAGTTGTGCTCTCCCCTTGAGCTTCCGCTTTCTTCCCAACTTTGGAAGATTTTCCAAATTCTAAAGGCCTCGACCTTTTCTTTTCCTCTGTGAGCTCTACACCCTTGGGTCTCGCCTGCATTCTCAAATACACTGTCCCTCCTGAGCTTTCGAGACTCTAAACTCTCCAAAGAGTTCCCCTACCTCTGCGACCTTTGCAGCTATGGCGTGTGCACAAAGGCACTTTTCCTCCTGAGCTTCTCCCTTCGAATCCTCAAAGGATTCTTTGACTTCTGTGCTCCTACAAAGTCTCTACATACACAAAGGTGCTATCTCTTCTGAGCTTCTCTACTGCTTAGATATCTAAGGGACTTCACCCTTTCCTTCTCCTTCATATGGAGAATCTTACGCCCTCCTGGCACTCTCTTTCTCAATCAACTTCTTGCTAAGTATGCAGGGTGTTTAGAAACCCTATGAATATCCCTCTCCTTGGACTCTTCTTCAACTCCAGAATTCAAGGAGTTCTTTCCTGTGCGCTATGGCACCTACTCAATTCGCTCTTGGCAGAGCGTCTAGAATCCTCATGATTCTGACTTCTTATTGAACTCCCAACATATTTTCTTCTCAACACTCTGTGCCTGTGCTCAATTCCCTCCTGGCAGAGCCTCTACAGAACTCCTCATAGATTATGTCTTCTACTGTGTCCTATTCCACATAGTCTTATCTCCAAGGTGTTTAGCAACCTTGAGATCTTCTCCTGAGTTTATGATTTCAGCTGTCGTTCTCTCCTTAGCACGTCTTTGTCCGGATTCCGCAGAAATGGAAGTGCTCTATCAACACTAGCTATCAGAACCCGCAGTGTTATGTCACGCCCTCTTGGCATGAAGCCTCAAAGATCCCCAAACCTGAAATCAAAGAAATCCTCATATAGAAGAACCTATATGTCCTTGCAAATGCATACCTAACCATACATTCATAGAATAAAATGAACACTTAAAGACATTCACACAATATAAACAATATGCAGGAAACAATTCTCTGTTTTGTATTAATAAAAATTCCTCTTTTTACAAGGTGTTCCTGAGCTCAGACTTTGACAGAGTCTCATCTCCTTCTCTCTGCTCTCTAAGAATAACTCAAAAAATATATATTCAATGTTTTACATGGGGGGGGCTCTTTGATCTCTTCCCTCCTTCTCACATACCCTATTCAATTACATTAACTTTACATTGAATGGGTTGTCTAGTCCAGAATCAGATCTAGATCTCAGCCTTATAAACCATTAAGGCTATCTACAACTATGCCTACGTATATGCATGGCTTCATGGCTCTAACAACCTTACAAGCATTTAATTACATTCAAATTCAAAGTTTGAAATGAGGGTTTTGCCTCTCTTCCTTCATCGAATGTATGCCCTGATGTGCCTCACTTGGTTGGCACGTGATGACGTGGTGTGATGCTCCTACATCATACTCCTCAGCTGCAAATATCATGAGCTCCTACTCATGAGCTTCCCAACTCCATTGTTGAAATCCTCCTGGATCCCAAACAATTCTTTGGAGTTTTTCATCTGCTCCATTTCTCTGTTGCTGCTGCTGCTTCCGTTGCTCTGTTGTTGTTGTTGCTTCTCTTCTACCCATTATTTTTCTACTAGCAGTCTCTGTTGATCTCAACATCAGCCTTCTGATGTCTTCTCCCACTTCGTCCAGCTGCTGAAATGGTTGGATCTGTCCATGTAGTCTCCTCAGCTGCACTTTCTTTCTGCAGATGGGAAGATCAGCATGATCTCCCATGTTATTATCCTTATCCTCTCTGGCCTCAACTTGCCACCCTGCTACAGATTTCATCTCTGCAGTCTTCTTTTTGAACTATTGTTCAACTTTCTCTCCATTTGACAACACTGCTATTGCAATTCTTCCTTGTGTTGGCTCAAGTCCAATGTAACACCCTGTTTCCCCCAGTCTGTAAAAAAAATAACTATACTCGCCAAGAACTATGGAAAACTCAAAAATGTGAATGTGTGATGTGAATGGACCTTGTGTAAAAGGTCGATGAATGTAAATAATGTTATGAATATATGTTGCATGACTATTGAGAGGGGGGTGTGCTGAAAAAGAGACCACGATGGTTGAAGAAAGGTGGTGGAAGGCACCTGGAATGGTGGCATTAACTTCCACCAAAACCAATACCATATTTGGTCTTCACTCGCCTAGAGAACCAAGAGTGTCTCGCTGGCCCCGAATTAAATAACTCACCAGGTTGGTAGGTAAAGGGATCCTCATGAGTTGATGAGGGATGGGGGGTGAACTGCCCATCCATAGAGTCATCATACCTGGCCACCACGAAGAAGATCGTGCCACACAGAACCTCGCCAGAGAGAAATGCATGGGGAAAGAAGTGTGGAGAGGACAGTCGTGACAGAGATCACAAAAGGAGAGAAAATTGGAAGAACTCTGGAAAATTACACAGAGTGATGGATGAGTAGAGAAGAAGTAGAGTAACCTTTGTTCTCGACTTTTGAAAAACAGAGACTTAGTCTCATCATGGTCTAAGCTTGGGGGTGGCTAGTGGTAAATCCATTCGGAATCGCTGAGCCTACGGTTGGGTGGAAATGAGCACCCCTCTCGGCAGTTGCATCAAACCTGGTGTTTTTATGATAAGTGTTATATATTTCATCTTGAAATTAATATTCTATCATGTATGCTCTTGGTTTGTGCAATTATGAATGGTTCAACATAATATTGTCTGTGTGTTGTTTTGATCAGAAATGGTAGTTGCATGCTTATATTGGAAAGACCACCTATGGCTTATGTTTATATATATATTGAACTATTCAGATTTCAAGTCTGTTCTCGAGAGATTTGTTCCCTTATTTTCCTCACATGATACCCTAGATAGATTTCCCCATAGGGGCATCCTTTCAGGATTGCTATCTTACTTTCTAGAAGACCTTTCAGTCTAGTCTTCAAACCTGGCGAAAATTGCCCTAGGACCTGAAGGAGGATTTTACGGTTTAAGTCGTAAAACCCTGCACAAGAGGGATTGGTTCTCTTATACTTTGACTTTTCGGTGTTTCGACACCCAGACTACCCCAAGGCGTATGTTAAGAACCAAATATCAATATAGCATAGAAAATCCTCAGAAAAAGTACTCAACGCCTTGAAAAAGAGATAATTTCAGATAATAAGCCTCTTAGAGGGGGCAACCTCCTTTTACCCCACTTTAAATGTTCAAGTACTAGATGATTCAAAATGAAAATGTCTCCTTGTTATATATAGGATACTAGGAGGTATAATTACAGCTAATGGCCTAAAGCCGACATAAATAAAATAACATTACTAATATAATATGCCCCAATTAAGGGGTAATGAGCCAATATTCGGGCTTAACATGCCCCTCCCCTTGAGACAAGTGTTGTCCGCAATGCTTCAGTAACTCTGGATGCTTGTGTATAAAAGACTCATCTTCCCAAGTGGAATCTTCAGCTGGTAGTTTCTTCCATTTAATGAGATACTTTGAAATGGATATATTCCTCAGCTGGCGAATTCTTGTGTCGGTGATGGATTCAGGCTCCAATATGATTTTTCCTTCCTCATCAAGTTCTGGAAATATAGTTTGAACTGAGATCTTGTCGCCTATAACCTTCTTTAAGCATGAAACATGGAAAACTGGGTGTACTTGTGAAGATGCAGGCAGCTCCAATTTGTATGCCATAGCACCAATCTTTTCCAACACCTTATAAGGGCCATAGTACTTTGGTGATAATTTATTATCCTTCTTGGCTTGCTTGAGGGACATCTGTCTGTATGGTTGTAGTCTTAAAAACACCCAATCCCCTACTTCAAAACTTCTTTCACTACGATGTTGATCTGCTTGTTGT
>ML777988.1:52687-79320 GCA_009831015.1 Picea engelmannii | reverse complement strand
TGGCCTTCATGAGTTCGGAATGTTGTTTTTGGGATATCTTCTTCCTTCATTCTGATCTGATGATACCCTGAACGGAGATCCAATTTTTTGAAATAGATTGCTCCATGTAGTTCATCTAACAATTCATCAATGACGGGAATGGGGAAATTATTTTTAATAGTTATCCTGTTGAGCTCTCTATAATCTGGACACATACACCATGAGCTATCTTTCTTGAATACCATTACCACTGATGCAGAGTAAGAACATTGGCTAGGTCTAATAATGCCAGCCTCTAACATTTCTTCAACCATGCGCTCAATTTAACTCTTTTGGGCGTAAGGGTATCTGTATGGCTTGATGTTAGGAGGAACACTCCCAGGAATTAGGTGAATTTCATGATCATGATTTCAAGTGGGTGGAAGACCTTTGGGAATATATTCAAATACTTTGGAATGCTTATCAATGATCCTTTGGAGATCTTGAGGAATAGATGGCTTAGATGTTTGAACATCTAGGGAGCATAGCTGTGCAATAATGCCTTGATGCCCTTTTTTCAATAATTTTGTCATGTCGTTAGAGCTTATCACCTTACCGGGTTTCCCTATGATACCTCTTAACTCAATTTCTTTTCCTTCCAATGAAAATTTCATGAAAAGTTCTTGAAAATTAAAAGCCATTGTTCCTAATGATTGTAACCATTGGATTCCTAGTACAACATCTGCACCCCCCATGGGTATAACAATCATTGGACTATTTATTACATATTCCCCCATAGTAATACTGATCTTGTTTCATTTTCCTGAGCAATTGATAGTTCCTCCATCTACAATCATTACTTGAAACTCTGGCACTGGATATACAAAGCAATTGAGATCTTTGGCTAATTTATAGTGAATGAAATTATGAGTACTACAAGAATCAAATAGGACTATTACATTTTTATTTTTGATGTATCCTTCGATCTTGAGGTTTGAGGAGTGCTAATTCCAGCCAATGCATTACATGATATCGTGGTAGTCAAATCTTCCAACGAAATTGCTTCTACGTTTTCATCTTGAGATGGTTCTTGTTCTTCTTCTTCTTCCTCTTTACAATCTATGTAGAATAATTTCTTCTCACCACACTTATGTCCCTTACTATACTTTCTGTCACAATTAAAGCATAAACCTTTTGCTTTTATTTCCTCCAATTGTTTAGGTGTCAACCTTGTAGGTTGAGGTGGTTTAGGAGAAGGAGCATTGTTCTCTCTATAGATGTTAGGATTGATCCTTCTAGTATCCATAGCCATATTTTTACTTTCAACATTTCTTGCCACCTTAAATGAATTCTCCGATGATTTGGGTTCCCAAAGGCGAACCTCATATTGAATGTTATCCTATAAAGTTCCTATGAATACATCAATCAAGTGCTCATCTAGAATATCGGTTACCTTTATATTCAATCTTTGGAATCTCTCAATGTGCTCGGTAACTGAACCCTTTTGCTTGAGATTTATCAATTGGCTAAAGAAGGTATTGCTCCTTGTATCCTCATAGTGTGCTACCATTTATTCCATGAAAATTGTCCAAGTGACGAGTGATTTGAGAGAACAAAGCCATCGATACCATACAAATTAATTAGGTTCTAAATATAAAGAAGCAATTCGTACCTTTTGTGTATGTGGCACATTATGGAGATCAAAGAATTGCTCCATCTGAAGTATCCATGTGATTGGGTCCTTGCCATCAAACTTCCTCATATCAATCTTAGGAACATGGTTGGTCTTCAAACCAAAGTTGGAGTTTCTCCATTCTTGATTCACCTTCCTTGTGTCCTCATCATGAATTTCATGGGATGCATTTTCAATTTCAGGTGTCTTCTCTGTTATGAAATTTTTCAATACTTCCATGATCTCCTCTTTTAAACCATCCATCTTTGCCTCCAACTTAGTTTCCATCTCTTATAGTTCATATTTTGTTACTATCTTCTTTTGTAAATCATTTATGTCCCTACGCATTTCGTCACCTTCATCAAGAGTCCAAGTAGGATTTTCTAGAGGCTTATTTGGTGTAGAAGGTCCCTTTTTGGCTGGCATGTTGGCCAAGTATCACTTTTGAACCTTGACTTTGAGGTGGTTCTGCTAGACAATATTTCTTCTATTGTATCTCTCAAGTTTTGGCACTTCTGGGTATGAAACTTTCTTTCATGTAGTTCTCTGATATTTCTTCTCTGCAATGCCACAGGTCTGATCAAAATTGGATGTGGCAAGTGGAATTTATGGTAACTTCCCCACAACTTGTCGATTGTTTTCCTTTCCAGGAGATCTCACTTGTATAGTGTGCCCTGCACAAAATAACTGATATAAAATTCTGAAACTCACACCAGAAATACTACAGACTGTCCACAATCCAATGAAACTAAACCCACTCAATTTGGATACTCTAGGAAGAATTTATGATTGTTTTATCTGGAACACCTTCTTGAGACTAGTCAATAGTACTAGTCAAATATCCTATCTTACACAGGGTGTATCTACAAATTTAAGATGACTTAGAAGCTGAAATTTTTACCGAAGATGCCTTACTAATTTCTATAAATATCTCCCAGATTTCAAGGTATGAAACATTACAGAAATTTTTTTATAGTGAAAATTTTGTAATGACTCAGTTCAGGATGATTCCAGAACCCTATCTTGTATAGGATGTATCTCCAAAAGTGTAATGCCTCAGGAGCTTAATTTTGAGCCCAACATACCTTCATCCGTCTACTAAATATCCTCCAAGCCAGTCCTTTTGAAAGTTTGTAGAAAAAAAGTTATAGCGAAAATGCCAAGGTGTCTCAGATGTAGCAGCGAAAACCCTAGACCTTGAGCTCTGATACCATATGTTAAGAACCAAATATCAATATAGCATAGAAAATCCTTAGAAAAAGTACTCAATGCCTTGAAAAAGAGATAATTTTAGATAATAAGCCTCTTCAAGGGGGAAACCTCCTTTTACCCCACTTTAAATTTTCAAGTACCAGATGATTCAAAATGAAAATGTCTCCTTGGTATATATAGGAGACTAGGAGGTATAATTACAACTAATGGACTAAAGATGACATAAATAAAATAGCATTACTAATATAATATAACCCAATTAATTGGTAATGAGCCAATATTAGGGCTTAACAGTGTATTCCCTTGCATTCGCAAGTCCCAAAACCCCGACTTGCGAAATTCCGAATGACAGCATGCGGTTAAGACCTCAGTTTTCAGTGTTTCGGCACCCGGGGTACCTTAGTGTGAGTTCTCCTATACTCGCAAGTCACAAAACCCCGATTCACGAAAACCCAAAATGAAAACACGTGGATGGGTTAGGACCTTTCAGTGTTTCGGCACCCAGAATACCCAAGGGTGTATTCCCTCGTATTCGCAAGTCTCGAAACCTCGATTCACAAAAACCCAAAATGACAACGCGTGGATGGGTTAGGACCTTTCGATGTTTTGACACCCAGAATACCCAAGGGCATAATACCTTGTACATGCAAGTCCCAAAACCCCGACTTTTGAAATCCCTAAATGATAGCATGTGCATAAGTTACGAGGTTCTGACATTTCGGTACCTGGAATACTCAAGGGCATATTCCCTTGTACCCGCAAGTCCCAAAACCCCGACTTACAAAATCCTAAAATGATATAGTATGGAGAAGATATGATATTTCGGTGTTTTGACACCCGGAATACCCAAGGGCGTATTCCCTCGTACTCGCAAGTCCCGAATCCATGACCTGCGAAATTCCGATGGGTGAAATCCTGAAATAGATGCGTAGGTTAAGAGTTGGTATTTCGTAGTTTCGGCTCCCAGAAGATCTATATGCGAGACCTCCTGTCTATGCACATCGAGAATCTCTGATCCGCAAAAACCCTGAGTTTTGGTCGAGTGTATGATGAGTGGGTGTATCATGTTTTCGGCACTCGGGTAGTCAAAGAGTGTGAATCTTCGCCCTCTTGTATCACGAAGTCTCGACTTGTGAAATCCCGATATGGCATAGTGTGACTTGGCTCAGCGTTTCGACATTTCGGTACCCGGAAGACACAAGGGTAAGTTTCCCCTATATGCGCCAGCCCTGAAATCCCGATTAGTAAAACCCCAACTCGGACTAACATGGATGAGTTTTGATGACCTAGAGTTTTCGACTCCCGGGAAACCTAGGAGCGAGACTTCTTGTCATCGCACAACGCAAAATCCTGATAGGCGAAATTCCGAAATGGATGAGTACATATAGCCTTGGGTGTTTCAGTGTTTTGGTACCCGAGATCCCCAAAGGAAATTTTTTGTCCCTCGTATCTACTAGATGTGAAATCCCGATGGGGAAAGTTTTGATGTGGCGTAGCGCGTGAAATATTGATACTTCAGAGTTTATAGTTTGGTATTTTGGAGTTTCGACTCTTGGAGGATCTGGCTACGAGACCTATTGTCCTCACATATCCCTAAATCCCGATATGTGAAACCCCGAGATGGCCTAGCGCATATAAATCTAGTACTCTGGTGTTTCGGCTTCTGGGGCCCTGAACGGTATGAGCCCCTTGATGTTTCATTCCATGTAAACCTGAATGGCGAAATCCCGAAATAGGCTGAGTAAGATATATATATATCTATATATATATGTGTGTGTGTGTGTGTGTGTGTGTGTGTGTGTGTGTGTGTGTGTGTGTGTGGTATGCATGTTTCATATTTCTGGATCCAGGGAGACCCAGGTGTGAGACCTCTTTTCATCGCATCTCCTAAAACTCCGGTATGTGAAATCCCAAAGGATAGAGAACCCAAACTTAACCTGGTTTTTTGATAACCTCGCTAGTTGGTTAGGTATTTTTCAGGTTTCATCCCGTCGAAAGATAAGAGAATAGGGGAATACATGCATTGCAATTTCCCGAATCCCGAAAGCCGGGAGAACCTCTCCGGTAAGGCCTGTGGTCATAGTCATCGATCATATGGGTACAGATAAGGGATGGCAGGGTCTGTATCAGGCCCCATAGGGATTTGGGGAATTCTATTCCTCGAAGAAAAGAAGAAGAAAAAAGATGAAAAATTTTGATTTCCGTAGTGGATGTGGTACAAATTGGTATTAGAGCATGGTTACAGTACTTGTCCTGCTTGGGATCATGAATGAGTTGTGCAGAGACTCCGTTCGAAGCACTCCTAAAAGGAGTAACCCTCTATCTTAACTCTCTTAATCCAAGGTCAAAGTTAAAAATTAAAACCCCGATTGTGTGTATGCATGTGAAATAAATATGAATTATGCGCGGGTTATGAATGTATATAATTATTGACTAACAACCAACGTTTGTCTTTTTCATCCAAGCGGATGATCAACCATGGGAAATTACAGACGCATAGAATGGTGACTCACCAAGAGATGGGGGAAGGCTCCCACAATAGAGATGAAGATTTTGATGAAAGGAGGGAAGTAGGAACCCCTCCAGATCTAACTGAGACTGTGAGGAGCCTCATGGTCGAATTACAATGTTGCAAGGCTGACAATGAGAGGATGATGAAAGAACAAGAGAAGCAAATAGAAATTAACGTAGTTTTACTGCAGAGCTTATCTGACCTACAATGACAAATGCAGAATGAACCTAAGATACATAAAGGACAAGCACCTTGAGAAAGTTCCTCCCCAGAGGTAAAGGACAAGCATGGAACGATTCCTTTGAAAAGGAAGCTGGCGATTCGAAGGGCTCTTCTAGTAGCAGAACTAGATCCTATTCCCGAAGAAAACAGAAGAATAAAAATCTTTCCAAGGGTCATAAATTCGAAGACTTCAGAAAATCCAAACCACCCTCCTTCGACAAAGAAATAAAGAAGGGAGAGGAAGTAGAGGCCTGGCTACTTGGACTAAAGAAGTATTTCAGAGTCCATGACTTTTCAAAAAAATTGAAGGCCCAAGTGGCCACCTTCAACTTGAATGGAAAGGCTTCCATTTGGTGGGAAGACCTTAAGAATGTGAAAGGGGTTCACGAAGAGGACATGTCTTGGGAGCTATTTGAGAAATACTTCCGGAAGAAGTATTTGTCGGAAAAATATTTCGACGAGAAGACTAAAGAGTTTTATGAACTCAAACTGGGGCAACTCACTATAGAGGAATATGTCAACAAATTCCTCGATTTGTTGAGGTATGTACCTTATATAAAAGTAGAAAAGGAAAAGGTTCAAGCTTCATCAATGGATTACCTAAGGACTATCGGAACATAATTGAATTTGATGAGCCAAAGACCCTAGAAGGCACTATCCGAAAGGCAACCTATTGTCATGAACAGTTTGGACATCGAACAGAACCTCGCGAAGGATGGAAATAGAAGAATAGTTTGATATTTCAGAAAAAGGGGATTAAATCCCAAGGATTCAAGAACTATAAGAAGAACCCAAGGATGATCTTCCTAGCCCAGAGTGTACACCTGCATAACTTTCCCTCCTTGGGCAGAAACAAAATGTTTGGATCCGTACCAGTGAAGAATGATAACCCAAAGAGAGAACCTTTGAAATGTTGGGGTTGTGGAGAAGAACATCTACTAAGAGACTTTCCACACCGACAACAAAAGAGTTGAAGAATTTACAACATCCAAAAAGCTACCACCATCAATGATGTGGCCAGGAGTGTGCTGCAAATTTATGTAGCCTTGGATAATAACCAAGATGACCACCAAGCTTCAGTGGTGGAAATAGAAGGTATGATTTTCAACCATCTAGTGTCTATTTTGATTGACCCTGGTTCAAATTTGAGTTATATATCCCCTAAGGTTGTTGATAAGTGTGAACTACAGCCACACAAAAACACCAATCCATGGTTGGTACATTTAGCCATTGGCACCAAAATAAGGGTAACAAAGGTCATACCAGCCTTCCAGTTAATGTTGGGTAAATTCCCCACCCAATAAAACCTTAACATACTACCCCTGGGATCATATGATCTGTTGATTGGTATGGATTGGCTAGCTACCCATAAAGCCAGATTGGACTGTTACCATAAAACCTTAGAATGTATAAGTAGAGAAGGGAAAAGAATAACCCTTCAAGGGATCTGAAAACCTATCTCGGTGAGACAAATATCATCTCTACAAATGAGAAAGTATTGCCGAAAAGGATGTCCCCTATATGCAATACAGGTGTTGGAAACAATTGAAGGTGACAAACCAATCCTTGAAGGCCACCCTACCCTGAGAGAATACAGAGATGTGTTTCTGGAAGAGGTATCGGGTCTACCTCCAAGAAGAGACATTGAATTCTCGATAGAACTTGCACCGGGAGCGGTGTCGGTGTCTAGGACACCCTACCGAATGAGCACACCCAAGTTAGTTGAACTCAAATTGAAATTAAGAGAAATGATGGATAAGGGCTATATCTGGCCCAGCGTGTCTCCATGGGGAGCACCAATCCTGTTTGTGAAAAAGATGGTACCCTTAGACTGTGTGTATATTATAGACAACTCAATAAGGTAACCATAAATAACAAGTACCCCTTCCCAAGATCGATGACATGTTCGATCAATTGGGAGGTGCATATATTTTCTCGAAGATTGACTTGAGGTTGGGATACCATCAAGTCCGAATCGAGGGTGAAGACATCCATAAAACTGCCTTTCGGACATGGTATGGTCACTATGAGTTTGTGGTAGTGCCATTTGGGTTAACCAATTCCCCTACCACTTTCATGTGCTTGATGAACAATGTACTCAACAAATTCCTAGACAAATTTGTGCTGGTTTTTATTGACAATATATTAGTTTATTCCAAGAATAGAGAAGAGCATGAAGAGAATCTTAGGCTTGTGTTGCAAGTTCTAAGAGAGCATCATCTCTATTCCAAATTCAACGAGTGTGACTTCTTCCAGAAGAAAATACATTACTTGGGCTGTGTTTTATCGGAAGAAGGAGTAGCAGTAGACCCTGACAATATCAGGTCTATCATGGAATGGCCTACCCCAAAGGATGTTTCGGATATCATATCCTTTATGGGATTAGCAGGATACTATAGGAGATTTATAAAAGGATTCTCCAAGATTGGTTGTCCAATCACTGCCCTCCAGAAAAAGGGGACAAAATTCATGTGGACACAGAAATGTGAAGAAGGATTTCAAACCCTGAAACATCTACTGACCCATGTACCCATGCTGAAGATCGCCGATCCCGAAGCTGATTTCCTCGTGTGCACAGATGCCTGTAAGGAAGGGATGGGAGGAGTCCTTATGCAAGGAGGAAATGTGGTCTACTATGAATCCTAGAAATTGAATGTGCATGAAGTCAACTACATGACCCATGATCTCAAGCTGGCTGCCATAGTGCACGCCTTAAAAATATGGAGACATTACCTCCTGGGGAGGAAATTTGTACTTAGGACAGACCACTGTGGATTGCGATATTTGTTTGACCAACCAAAGATCAATGCTAGACAAGCTAGGTGGATGGCCCTCCTTAGAAAGTTTGATTTTGAAATCAAACACATTAAAGGAAAAGAAAATAGGGTGGCCAATGCCCTTAGCCGAAGCATGAAAACAATTCACCTGGTAGCGGTGAGCACCTATGAGACAGATGTCAAGGAAAGAGACATAAATGCACAAGAGACAGATCCCTTCATCTAGACCCTAAACTCATACCTGTGGTAAGAGACCATAGGAATAAAATATGAAGGCTACCAGATGACCGAAGGAGGTCTGCTCACTTATAGAAGCAGATTGTACATTCCAGATTGTGACGACTTGAAGAGATTCACATTGGATGAACTACATAAAAGACCCTATATTGGTCATCTAGGATACCATAAGATGATCACGACCACCAAGAAACAATTATATTGGTCGGGGTTGAAGAAAGACATAGCTGAGTACTTGGCCAAATGCATAGAGTGCCAACAGGTTAAAGCATAACATCGACACCCAGCGGGATTATTGCAACCTTTACCAATACCAGAATGGAAATGGGAAACCATCTCCATGGATTTCATCACTGGATTACTGACCTCAACCAAACAGAATGACACCATTATGGTAGTGGTGGAAAAATTAAGCAAGGATGCTCATTTCATCCCCGTCAAATCGACTTGCAAGGCAATAGACATCGCCCAGGTATTCATGAAGGAGATATTCAGACTGCATGGTATGCCGAAAGAGATCATGTCTAACAGAGACACGAAATTTACTTGCAACTTTTGGAAATCACTGATGGTTGGTTTAGAGACCAAGTTTTTGTTTAGAACCACCTATCACCCTCAAACTGATGGACAGACAGAAAGAGTGAACCAAATACTAGAAGACATGTTAAGAATGAATGTAATGCATCAACCCATGAAGTGTGAAGACTACCTACCACTGGTGGAATTCGCCTATAACAACGACTACCAAGCATCCTTAAAGATGAGTCCCTTCGAAGTCCTCTATGGTAGGTTGTGCAACACTCATGTCAGTTGGAGTAATCATGTAAACATAATTTCTTTTGGACCTGACATGTTGAAAGAAATGGAACAACAAGTGATTCAGATAAAACAAAACTTGAAGGTCGCTCAGAACCGGTAGAAAAGTTATGCCAACCAAAAGAGAACTCCCAGAGATTTCAAAATGGGAGACCATGTATATCTCAGAGTTAGGCCTAGGAAGATTTCCCTGAAAATGGGAGCTTGTGCCAAGTTGGCACCTCGGTATTGTGGACCCTTTGAGGTTCTATATAGAGTGTGACCTGTATCCTATAGGCTAGCACTTCCTCCCACCGTAAAATCACATAATGTTTTCCATGTTTCATTATTGAAGAAATATGTACATGATGCTAACCATATAATTGATTGGTCTATGATCCAGGTGGAACCGGAGGGATAATTTCTACCAAAACCTCAATGCATATTGGACAGAAAGGAAACCCCACTCCGGAACCGAACCATTGCACAGGTCAAGGTGCAGTGGAGACATTTTGGCCTAGATGAGGCTACATGGGAAATGGAGGATGCCATGAAATAGGCATATCCGATTTTGTTTACATATGTACATGCATGTAATGCTAATAGATAGAACATCGAGGACAATATTCCTTTAAGGGGGAGGGAATTGTAACACCCTATTTCCCCCAATCTACAAAAAAAATAACTATATTGGTTAGGAATTGTGGAAAACTCAAAAATGTAAATGTGTGATGTGAATGGACCTTGTGTAAAAGGTCGATGAATGTAAATAATGTTATGAATATATGTTGTAGGACTACTGAGAGGGGGGTGTGCTGAAAAAGAGACCATGATGGCTGAAGAAAGGTGGTGGAAGGAACTTGGAATGGTGGCATTAACTTCCACCCAAACCAATACCGTATTTGGTCTTCACTGGCCCGGAGAACCAAGAGCGGCTTAATGGCCCCGAATTAAATAACTCTCCAGGTTTGTAGGTAAAGGGCTCCTCATGAGTTAATGAGGGATGGTGAGTGAACCACCCATCTGTAGAGTCCTTAGGCCTGACCACTGCGAGGAAGATTGTGCCACACAGAACCTCGCCAGAGAGAAATGCATGGGGGAAGAAGTGTGGAGGGGACAATTGCGACAGAGATCGCAAGAGGAGAGAAAATTGTAAGAACTTTGGAAAATTACACAAAGTGATGGATGAGTAGAGAAGAAGGAGAGTAACCTTCGTTCTTGACTTTTGACGAATACAGACTCAGTCTCATAGCACCGTGGTCTAAGCTTGGGGGTGGCTAGTGGTAAATCCATTCAGAATCATTGAGCCTATGGTTGGGTGGAATCGAGCACCCCTATCAACAGTTGCATCAAACCTGGTGTTTTTTTGATAAGTGTTATATCTTGCATCTTGAAATTAATATTATGTCATGTATGCTCTTGGTTTGTGCAATTATGAATGGTTCAGCATAATATCGTCTCTGTGTTGTTTTGATCAGAAATGGTGGTTGCATGCTTATATTGGAAAGACCACCTATGGCGTATTTATATATATATATATATATATATATATTGAACTATTTAGATTTCAAGTCTATCCTCGGGAGATTTGTTCCCTTATTTGCCTCGCATGATACCCTGGATAGATTTCCCCATAGGGGCACCCTTTCAGGATTGCTACCTTACTTTCCAAAAGACCTTTCAGTCTGGTCTTCAAACCTAGTGAAAATTGCCCGAGGACCCGAAGGAGGATTTTATGGTTTAAGTCTTAAAACCCTGCACGAGAGGGATTGGTTCTCTTAGAATTTGAATTTTCAGTGTTTCATCACCCGAAATACCCCAGGGCATATTCCCTTGTATTCGCAAGTCCCAAAACCCCGACTTGTGAAATCCTGAACGACAACATGCGGTTAAGACCTCAGTTTTCGGTGTTTCGGAACCCAGGGTACCTTAGTGTGAGTTCTCCTGTACTCGCAAGTCCCAAAACCCCGATTCACGAAAACCCAAAATAACAATGCATGGATGGGTTATGACCTTTCGATGTTTCGGCACCCAGAATACCCAAGGGCATATTCCCTCATACTCGCAAGTCCTGAAACCCTGATTCATGAAAACCCAAAATGACAGCACGTGGATGGGTTAGGACCTTTCGTTGTTTCGGCACCTGGAATACTCAAGGGCATATTCCCTTGTACCTGCAAGTCCCGAAACCCCGACTTACGAAATCCTGAAATGATAGCATGTGCATAAGTTACGAGGTTCCAACATTTCGATACTCGGAATACCCAAGGGCATATTCCCTTGTACCCACAAGTCCTGAAACCTCGACTTACAAAATCCCAAAATGATATAGTATGGAGAAGATATGATATTTCGGTGTTTCGACACCTGGACTACCCAAGGGCGTATTCCCTCGTAATTTCAAGTCCCAAATCCCCGACCTGCAAAATTTCGATGGGTGAAATCCCAAAATAGATGCGTAGGTTAAGAGTTGGTATTTCGTAGTTTCGACTCTCGAAAGATCTAGACGCAAGACCTCCTGTCTACGCACATCGCGAATCTCCGATTCACGAAACCCTGAGTTTTTTTCGAGTGTATGAATAGTTGGTGTATTGGATTTTCGGCACTTAGGTAGTCGAAGAGTGTGAATATTTTCCCCTTGTTTCGTGAAGTCTCAACTTGCGAAATCCTGATATGGCATAGTGTGACTTGGGTCGGCATTTCTACGTTTCGGAACCTGGAAGACACAAGGGTAAGTTCCCCTGTATGTGTTAGCCCCAAAATCCTGATTAGTAAAACCCCGAATCGGACTAGCATGGATGATTTTTGATGACCCAGAGTTTTCGTCTCCCGGGAAACCTAGGAGAGAGACTTCTTGTCATCGTATAATGAAAAATCTCGATAGGCGAAATGCCAAAATGACTGAGTACGTATAGCCTTAGGTGTTTTGGCGTTTCGGTACCCGAGATCCCAAAAGGACTGTTTTTGTCCCTTGTATCTACTAAATGCGAAATCCTGATGGGGAAAGTTCTGATGTAGTGTAGCGCACAAAATCTTGATACTTCGGAGTTTAGAGTTTGGTATTTTAGAGTTTTGGCTCCTGGAGGATCTGGGTACGAGACCTCTTGTCCTCGCATATCCCAAAATCCCTATATGTGAAACCCCGAGATGGCCTATCACATATAAATCTGGTACTTTGGTGTTTTGGCTCTCAGGGTACTGAAGGGCATGAGCCCCTTAACGTTTCATTCCGCGAAAATCCTGAAATAGGTTGAGTAAGATATATATATATATATATATATATATATATATATGTGTGTGTGTGTGTGTGTGTGTGTGTGTGTGTGATATGAAGGTTTCGGAGTTCCGGCTCCTGGGAGACCCAGGTGTGATACCTCCTGTCATCACATCTCCCAAAATTCCGGTATGCGAAATCCTGAAGGGTAGAGAACCTGGACTTAACCTGGGTTGCTGATAACCTCGCTAGGTGGTTAGGTCTGTTTCGGGTTTCGGCCCATCGAAAGATAAGAGAACAGGGGAACATGCATCGTGATTTCCCAAATAAAAAAATCCGGGAGCACCTCTCTGGTAAGGCCTGTGGTCATAGCCATCGATCATATGGGTACGAATAAGGGATGGAAAGGTCTGTATCAGGCCCCGTAGGGATTCGGGGAATTCTATTCCTCGGAGAAAAGAAGAAGAAAAAAGATGAAAAAAATTGTTTTTCATAGTTGGTGTGTTACATCCAACCTCTCCCAGCTGCTTCTCAAACTGGAAATTCCTTTCGTCTATGGTTGCATACCTAGGCATGGCATTCTTTACCAGTTCAACTTCCTGACTGAAATCTCTGGGCAATTCCTCGAAATGCTCTTCCTCTACAATCATCTGCATGACTGTCTGGTCTCGACATTCATTTTTTGGCCCTGTATTGTTCAACCAATCCTCTAGCATTCCCAACTCCATCTCCTATGGAGTGAGTATTGCATCGACCTTCTCTTCTTTTGCTATCAGCTCCGCTGCTGCAGCTTCCTCAGCCTCCTGGCTGAAACTGTTGAGCCATTCCTCGAAATGCTCATCTCCCTTTGTTTGGGAAGCCTCAAATGTCTTCTCCACCTCTTCCATGATAGTCACAGTTGGTTTTCCTTTTTCTGTTGTTTCTCCTCAATCGATAACACAAATCCTCACCTCAACTCGGCTATGTGGCAGAAATATAGAAGATTTCTCCGATCCTCCTCTTGGATGGTGCAAGTTTTTAACTTGTCATCATATTCATTCACATGATCTGAAAAATCACATGAATCTCCACTTACCAGCATCCCTTGTTGATATGAACTCACCTCCGATTCCATGAGACTTTCAGATAGCCTCATTTCTATTCCCATGCCCACCTCACAAATTGGGAATTTTTTGCTGCCCTCCTGGCAGTCTATGAGATTTTGTAGTGACCTCGTCTCATTTCTCTCCTAGAAATATGAAATTTCCCTACTATACTCTTGACAGTCTATGAGATCCCACAACGATCTCATCTCATTTCTTTCTTGGCAATTGGGAATTTCTGTTCTGCCCACTTGGCAGTCTTTGAGATCTTCAGTTGATCCCATGTCATCCTCACTACTGAGGTTTCTCCCAGCCTTTGGTTCACACACCTGAACCATCTTCTCCTCTGTTCTATTGAGGTTTTCAGCATGCCTCAACCATAATTTCAATAGCCTCTGCTATCTTTTGGCCATCAATGCCCTGACTAGCCATTTTACCTTTGTCCTGATGGGCCATTCATACACCCATCCTAACTTTGCATCCTGCTGCACCTATAGTGCAAGTTCATCCATCTTTGCCCTGATCTCGGAAAGCTCCTTATCCCTTGCAGTGTTCCTCTACTGCTGGTGGTTCTTCTTTCCACCGCATGCATGACCTTCAGTAGTCATTATGCCCACTGTCTATCTATCCTCCTGACAGATCTGCTACTGTCACTCTGTAACCCTGAGCGTTCCCAGCATTTCCTTGCAATCCTCTTGACTGCCTCCTCTTCCTGAAATATACAACCAGAGTCAAGCTCTGATACCATAAATGACACACACACAGCCCCTGCCTCGGTAGGTTTTGCACGACCTTCCGGTCTAAGGATCATTCAAAAACTTCCCTGAGCTGAAGCGGCTCTTTGGATTCCCACTGGAATCTCTAATAATCAATCCACAAGTCCTTCTTCTTTCTATGGCCTCTGAATATGACCACTTCCTTTTCCTCCTTGGGAATGCAAATTCAGGTTTCGGGACTCTTTATTTTCTGATGTCGAGAGTCCTTGACTCCTTGATCTCCCGGTCACCGAAACACTGATTTGTCGAAATAGGATTTAATTGTGGTTAGCCCCCTAGGCTAAACCATTAGTCCTCATGAAATCCCCTCATATGACCGCAATCTTCTCTGGGGTTCATCGTCGCAATGTGCCCGACTTCCTATCTTCAAGACTCCCGAAAAGATGATTTTTGGAATGTCGAAAATACCTGTGTCCTAGCCTCCTATTCCTTTCGTGATTTCAGGTTTCCCAACACCGAAATTCTCCGACCTTATGTCTACATGATCCCTAAAATGCAGAATTTTGATATCCTGAAATGCCTCTCTCTCTGGATTTTCTCCTCCAGGGATTTTCCTTTCCCCGGCTCTTCGCATTTCGTGATTTCGGGGTTTCTAGTACCGAAATGCTCGATCGCCTTGTCCTCGAAAATCCTGAAGTTTTGAACTTCGATATGTCAAAACGTTGTCTTCCTCCAAACGCTTTCGGACTTTCATGTTTCGGGCATTCCCAATGCAAGGTCCCCTCTACCCCTTCTCTCTCACACTTCTGGTATCCAAAATGTCGAAGTGACGATACGACCCTTTTCACCCCTGGCCGAGATCAACAGTTCAAATCCCCTCTTGATCCAACAGCTCATATCCTTTCAGGATTCTAAGGGTCAAGATTTTAAAACTCTTACCTCTCACATTTTCAGTAGCCGAAATGTCAAAATTCTCCTTTCAACACTTTCCCTAATGCCTAGATCGTTGCCACGTGTCCTCCTCTTGGACGATCTCGATCCCATTCAATCTTTAGGACTCCACGAACCCAATGACACTAATTCCTCTGGTCCTTCAAATCCCTAGTATCTGAAATCTCGGTGACTCCCTGGTCTCCTCCACGTGTCCTCCACAGATGGATGGTCCAGATCATTTTGGGACTTCGCCAGTTTTGAAGCTGAAAACTCCCTTCTCTGCTTCTCGGTGTCCGAATCCCCGAAATGGAGATATTGTGACATGTTTCCTCCTTCCAGATGGATGGCTCAATCACCTATGGGACTTTCACTAAGAGGTGACCCGATCTCTTGTCATCAGGACCTCCGAAATCTCAAACTCCAAAATCCCGATACGTTCACTATTTCGTGACTTTTTGGGTTCTCTACTCTGCGCGTGAAGATTTAAACCTTGTGCTTATTTCGACATATCCGATGACTAGTGACTATATGAGAAATATCTGACGTCCCAGACCTACTCTTCTCCTGTTCCCGTCTCCTGCTACTATCTGAACGTAAAAACTTCAACGGTCTATATCTTCCCTTCGGCCTGATCTGATGGTAGTTGTGCTCTCCCCTTGACCTTGTGCTTTCTTCCCAACTTTGGAATATTTTCCAAATTCTAAAGGCCTTGACCTTTGCTTTTCCTCTATGAGCTCTACACCCTTGGGTCTCACCTGCGTTCTCAAATATGTTCTCCCTCCTGAGCTTTCGGGACTCTAAACTCTCCAAAGAGTTCCCCTGTGTCTGCGATCTTTACAGCTATGGCCTATGCACAAAAACACTTTTCCTCCTGATCTTCTCCCTTCGAATCCTAAAAGGATTATTTGACTTCTGCACTCCCACATAGTCTCTACACACACAAAGGTGTTAGCTCTTTCGAACTTCTCTGCTACTCAGATCTCTAAGGGACTTTGCCCTTTCCTTCTCCTTCAAATGGATAATCTTATGCCCTCTTGACACTCTCTTTCTCAAGAAACTTCTTGCTGAGTATGTAGGGTGTTCAACAACCCTATGAAGATCCCTCTCCTTGGACTCTTCTTCAATTCCATAATTCAAGGAGTTCTTTCCTGTGTGCTCTGGCACCTACTCAATGCCCTCCTGGCAGAGCATCTAGAATCCTCATGATTCTGACTTCTTATTGAACTCCCAGCAAAGTTCCTTCTCAACACTCTGTTCCTGTGCTCAATGTCCTCCTGGCAGAGCCTCTACATAACTCCTCATAAATTTTTTCTTCTACTGTGTCCTATTCCACACAGTCTTATATCCAAGGTGTGTAGCAACCTTGAGATCTTCTCCTAAGTTTATGACTTCAGTTTTCGTACTCTCCTTAGCACGTCTTTGTCCAGATTCTGCAGAACTGGAAGTGGTCTCTAAGCACTGGCTATCAGAACCCGCAATGTTCTGTCATGCCCTCTTGGCATGAAGCCTCAAAGATCCCCAAACCTAAAATCAAAGAACTCCTCAGATAGTAGAACCTATCTATCCCTGCAAACACATACCTAACCATACATTCACAGTATAAAATGAACACTCAAAGACATTCACACAATACAGACAATATGCAGGAAAAACTACTATGTTTTGTATTAATAAAAATGCCTCTCTTTACAAGGTGTTACTGAGCTCAGACTTTGACAAAGTCTCGGCTCCTTCTCTCTGCTCTCTAAGACTAACTCAAAAAATAGATCTTCGATGTTTTACATGGGGGGGGCTCTTTGAGCTCTTCCCTCCTTCTCATCTACCCTATTCAATTACATTAACTTTACATTGAATGGGTTTTCTAGTTCAGAATCGAATCTAGATCTCAGCCTTACAAACCATTCAGGCTATCTACAGCTATGTCTATGTATATGCATGACTTCATGGCTCTAACATACTTACAAGCATTTAATTACATTCAAATTCAAAATTTGAAATGAGTGTTGCGCCTCTCTTCCTTCATCGAATGTATGCGCTGATGTGCCTCGCTTGGATGGTGCGTGATGATGTGGAGTGATTCTCCTGCATCATTGTATCTAAAACTTTTGTTGTCATAGTGGATATTTTAAGTGTGGGAGTAGTGAGTTGAAAAATAGGTGTCAATATTGCATCTCGGTCATAAGGTATTTTAACATCCCTTTTAATCACTTGAATCTTTGATCAATATCCCATACTAATTCTCCTGGTTTCTCTTGTATCTCAATCATATCATTCATATACTGATCCTCTAAGCTCGGCTTCTAGAACTCATTAATTAGTAGTTTCTTAATGTCATCCAGTGTCCTTGTCGTCCCAGGAGCACCGTTTGTGCCTAGACTCAAGTACTAGTCTAGTGTGCAGTCTCTTAGTGTGATCGCTAGTTGCGCGAGTTTGGTGTTGTCATTAGTGATCTTCTTTGCTTCCCATATCTTAGCGCAAATGAATAGATACTTCTCAGGGTCTTTTGTTGCTTCTCCTTGAAACTCTGGTAATCTGATAGTAGGGTCGTGTCTTTCCATTCTAAGTACTGAGCTACTGCCTCCTCCGTGCGGTGTGGATACTTGACTAATATTACCTGAACTGGCTCCTCCAGTTGTCACTCCTTGTGTAGATGTGCTTCTTGTTTTCAGACTTCCTCAAAACTTTGGTTTCCTAAATGGTGGTGTTCTTTGTGGTGTATTGTTCACACATGGGTTTATGGGTTCCACACTATCATTGATATGAAAGGGGTGGTTGTCTTCTCCTCCCACTCTTGGGTCTCTTGTTTTCCTCTCATAGGTGGCACACAGGATTTCCTCAATCTGATCCACAACCTGAATATCCTCTACCTATTCCTCATCGCTTGCCAAGCCCTCCATTTCGTCTATGGCTCTCTTCTTGGTGTTTATATTATATTGGTAGGGTTCTCTGCAATGCGTCATTCCTGATGACTCCAAGATCCACTTGAGCTGGTCTTCATCCATCGAGATCAGGTCCAAGTGTTCCTCTTCCTTCTTCTCTTTATCCTTCTCTCCTTCCATTCGTCCTCTTTCTTTCATTGCTTCCCCCCTTCCCCCATGCACGCAGGGAAGTCTAATTGTTTGATTCCATTTTCATTACACCTTTTTTATATAGCAGTATCTTGATAGAGGTATATAGGGATCGAATGTACCTTCCTCTGTGTCCTTGTAGAAATTCTTGCTTGACTGCATTGTATGACTTTGTTATGTCTATCGAAAACTCTGTGATGAATCCTTCCAAAATAATGTCACGCCAAAAGTCTATTGCATGGGTGAATTTTTTGTTCATCAATCGTAGTCATCTATTGCTTGAAAGAAGTTAACGATATGCAAACAGTTAATACATTAAATAGATGTTACCGTGGTTCATCCCTCCTGGGCTACATCCACAAAGATTTGGCTCTTGGCTCTTTTATTATAGTATTTCTTGATCTCCCTGCACTACGCGCTTACAGTTCTTCTCAAAAGTGGGTAGGATCTATGTCAGGTGAACTAGATCGCAACAGGATTTGCAACCTACGAGCTAATCCTCAGATCTACCTTCACTCATATATTTCTTGCTCAATAGCTTACAAAACTCTATTCATACAATTCAAACCCCTCATGTATTTCCAACAATAATACTCGTAAAAATCACTCAATAACAAAAGAAATCTTCATAAAAACTAACATAAAATCAACAATGACAACAACAACAAAAACAACACCAACAACAACGACATCAACAACCACAACCACAACCACAACAACCCTATATGATACTTTCGTATCTATATTTATACATTTCAGGCTCTTCAGCCACTTACAAAATATTTCCAAAACCCTAACCCTTCTTATGATAGGTTTTTCTCCCATGCATGTGTTGTTCTTCCTCCAGCTGTCACTTCCCTCTATGCATGCTTTCTTGCATTCGCCTGTGCTAATCTTTTACCAATTTTCAGTTCAGTTTCCTGCACGCTTTCTTTCCCATGATCATCCTTCTTTCCACTTCGTCCTGGTGCCAATAGTCACGAAGAAAATCAAGAAATACATTGTATTTGGTGACATTGTTTTTGGTATCACCTAAACAGATACCTCCTAAGGATAGTGACTAGCCCTGAGGTGTGAAAATCACCCAAGCTGTGAAAGAAAACCTCCGAGTGTGTTGGGTAGCGCTGTCCACGGACCCAACGAACACCTCTGATTCACTTGACATATTCCATAGTGAAAATGATAACATAAAAAATGACCAGTCCATAAAACTAAAAGACAAAACTAAAAGTAATAGTACAAAGACTATACATATGTTACAAAAAGTTACTCAAGGCAACCCACCTATGAGTAATACTTCTTGAGGTAGAGCCCATTTCTAGGCTCCACCAAAATATTTCCCTCAAATTCCACCAAATGATAAGCACCCTTTTTTAGAACCTCTTTCACGATGAAAGGTCTAACCCACATAAGTTTGAACTTGCCTGCCCCCAGGGGGTCCTTATCTTGGTCATAGACCAGGACAAGGTTTCCTTCAGAGAAAATCTAAGGATGAACGAATTGATCATATTGACACTTGAATTTTTGTTTGTGAGCCTCGTTAGCTAAGTTTGCATCACGACGTTGCTCATTGAGCTGCTCAAGATATAATAAATGTTATTCAAGCAGTGAAGTGTCTAGCAATAACTGCACTCCCAACTTTAAAGACGAGATTTGTCACTCTATGGGTAAGAATGCTTCCAGCTTGTAAACGAGTTGAAAAGGTGAGAAACCGATTGCAGTCTTAAGAGATGTTTGGTAGGCACATAATGTTGAGTATAAGATCAAATTCCAATTTGACTTGGTTGAATTGATCATTCATTGTAGAATGGTCTTAAGAGATTTATTTACAGCTTCTACCTGACCATTCGCTTGTGGGTAGTAGGGTGATGAATGTTCTTTCCTCAACCCAAGATTTGACGTTAACTCAGTCATCATTTTGTTCTGAAAGTGACTGTCATGGTCAGTGACAATCTCTCTCGAGACGTCGAACCTTGCTACTATCTAGTTGAACAAAAAGAGAGTTGGGGTCTCCCCATAATCTTTGAATGTTGGCATAGATTCGATCAACTTGGTGAAGTAGTCTACTGCTACAATGATGTAATGGTGCCCCCTTAATGAAGGGGGGTTTCATGTAGTGTAATGAATCCCCCACTTAGTGAAGGGACCAATGGTAATAATAGGAAACATGGGAGTGGAGTGTGCCCTCATCTTCCAAGAGAAGATTTGACATGGGTGGCACTTCTTGACCGATTCAACAAAGTCTTTGATTAATGTCAGCCAAAATTAACCAGCTCATAGAATGTTTCGGGTTGTTTCCAACCCAGACAAATGACTGACACATTCTCCAGTGTGGAAATTGTTAAGAACTATTTATGCTTCTTCATGAGTGAGACATCGGCAAAGGATGCAGTCTACACCTCGACGATACAAAGTGTCCTCGAGTATGAGATAGTTCTTGGCCTAATGGAATATACGGTGATTCTCATCACGAGAAGAAGAGGTGGGGCACTTCAAAGTCTGGATATAGACAAGCATATTTCCATACCAAGGGTCGGAATATGCGATCTGTTGGAGCTGCCTTTGTTTTTAACTCGTCACAATTTTCATTTCGATGCTTGAAATCTAAAGATGGTTTTCTTTATTCAGACGACTCCGACGACAATGAAAAAGATGATCTAAACACCAAGTACAAAATAGTCGTCCAATCCAAAATGCATAGAGTAGCAGCCCAGCCACGGTTGCTTCCTTATTATGACATGGTCCGATGGGTGTTGGATCATGTAGACGTACCGACCAGGACTATCATTAATGAGCAGGGAGTCACTATAGGAACTTTTAGGCCTAAGCATCTGCAAACCATGTACAAGCTACCTACAACATTCAAATACACATATGGCACTGAGTTCCTGGAGGAATTCAAGGAGAAGGAGTGCACTCAGTATGATAAAACCATGTCCAGTTTGATAAAGGATTGGGTTTCATGCACCGCGAAATTCAGAGCTAATGACCAAGGCGTTTATTCAATCGCTTCATTGGAACTGCAGTATAAATATGTGGCCATGATGACATGCCGGTTATATGGGAGAGAGGACACCTCTCATTTTTACCTTGAGTGGGTGCCTCTAATGTTTCAGGTCGTAGAAGGTTTCTCTTTTAACTGGGCAAGGATGCTTTCAGATAGCTTGGCCAATCGGTTCACAGAGTATCGGGAGAAGAAGGAGAGTGGGAAGGCGTCATCGTTCTTCATGTCCGCATACATTATGGATGCAATATGTTCTATGACACCATTTCCATTAATGAGATGGGGCTAGACTCCGGTCAAAGACAAACCCATACATGTATACCATGAAAAGCTATGGGAAAAAAAAGCAAAGCAATTCACATATGAAATTTTTAACTGGGTGATGGTGCCCCTGCATATCACCATTTTTTGTCACCCGCCACCTCGTATCTCAGACAACATTGCGACAAATCTGAGCAACATAGCGGACTGGTACGTGGAGGCATAGTTTTCATACCTAAGATTTTTTGGGGCCTCTGTTCCCCCGCATGCACTGCCATTGTTCATCCTTGACAAGCTGGCTTGTCGCGAGGTCGCCTGACAGACAATAATTTGCGGTGTAAGTAAAGAGCTCAAAGGATATTCGAAGAAGGTGTGGCTATATTTCCCCATTCGTTTAAATTCTTATTCTTTATTAGATTCTGATCATGCCAAAGCCGAGGTCACTGCCCTGGAAGACCTAAATTTGGTCTCCATCGAATACAAGAAGCACGATCCATAGAGGGTCGTGAGCAATCATTTGGAAAATTGTGGGCTAAAAAGATTTGATCATGAGAATTCACCCCCGGATGATGTTTTCCGAGGAGCGAGGTCCTATGAGGAAATTCTAGTCTGGATTCAATCCTTGGCGCCTGAGGATAGAGCCGAGGTATTGAAATTCCAGGGACACCGACATAGTTGTCTCCCCGCTGTACTGCGCGGTGAGGGTCCTGGTATTTCTGAAACGAAACAAAAGGATGCTGAAGGTTCTAAAGACGCAACTCTTGACCAGGGAAAACACTAGGACAAGGAGGAACAAACAAAGAATCTAGAAGCAAAGGCAAAGACTCTGGACCCACCAAAGAAACAGAATCCGGAGACTGAGATAAAGACCCCAGAACCACCAAAGAAGCAGAACCCGGTCGACACCCCAGGAAAATTGGTGAAACAGATTGGAGCACCCATCACATCTATCACCCCTTTGCAGTCAACGCAGGGAAATATAGAAGAAGGATGGATATTCAATGAGGATATGAGGCCCATAAGAGCATAAGAACTCCCTCCGAACGAGTTTTTCTTTGATAAAAAGAGAAAAGCAGTAGTAAAAAGAGAATTCTACCAGGAAGGAGAGTCGACTGCCAAAAAGTATAAAATTATGATAGATGGAAAAGATAAAAAGAACGAGCAATTCGCCACTGAAATAGCAGGGACGCTAGGAGCGTATGCCTTGGAAAATCAATTCTCGGTTGGACTTTTGAATAACCAACTTAAAAGAAAGAATCGCCTAATCAAGACTCTTGAAGCCATATTGGCCACAACCGCTGAGAATGCTAAAGGTCAGGCGAGCGTGAAAATAGAACAGGCCAGAGCGGCCGAAAAAAATGAAATAGAGGTGCTCAAGGATAAGCTTGAGCAAGCACAGTTGGTGGTCTGGGATGGTCGAGTGCAGGCGATCCAACAAAGAAGTCTGATTGAAAAACTACAGGCTCAAGTAGAGATCGCCGAGAGCAGAATGATAGACATCGGGATATTTAAATCCCAAGCTATTTAGATTCAGAGAAGAATATCTTCGGCATAACAGAATTTTCTCGCCAAGGTGGGATCGATCCGGGGAAACTGTCTGTTGATAAATTAGGTTTCCGAGAACCTATCGGCTAGAGAAAGGGAGGCAGGAGCAGCTCGGGTCGCCTTCCAGGAGGCAGTAATAACCTTGAACAACCGGGTTTTGGCAGGTACTCCCAGGTTCACCATTTTGGAGCAAACCCGAGGGAATATTTTGTTGAAGGATTGGGAGCACAACATCGCCTTGGGCAAGGAGCAAGCCCAAAAGTAACCAATTCCCTCGAAGAAGCTTTTAATTCTATAGACAGCGAGTTGTTGGGCATTGAAAGCAGAGGAAATGCCGAAGCGTTGATGCAAATGAATGTGGAACAGATCTCACTTGATCTGAAAGATAAGGAAGAAAGATATTCGGCTGATATCTCTCAGATGAATATGGTGTACATAGTCCAAGTTTATGAGTACATGATCAAACCCAGCGCGCAACTAAGTGCCCTCGACATCATCGACTCACAAATGGAAGACAATTTGTAGAAGTTATCTCGAGAATGTTACTTCGTCGAGGCCAACTATCAAGTAGAACCATCACGGCTCATATCCCAACTAGTGGAAAGATGTATCGCCTGCACTAAGTCCGCGCGACGACAAACACCTGGCACCAAGCAAAGGCAGAATAGGCGAAATGGGGGGATTGCTCTCTTCTCGGTCATAACCAAAATTTTGCGACTATTGATATTATATCTGTTTTGTAAAAATTGTATAAATATATCCCAAAAACAAATAAACAGGGTTGGACCTTTTTGAGTCGTTTGTAATAGAGTTTTTACATTGTGAGTTAATACAAGCAGATATGGAGATTCTCAATTCCGTCTCTTCTGTATTACAAGTTTTCTTCCTTGTATCTCATTTTTTCATTTCAATTCATATTCATAATTGATGTGCTTCATTATAATTTAGTACGACCACTACTATAACGAATGAATTTGGGTTTTCTGTAATTGTTTATTGTCTTTCCTCTGCACCAGCTATCAGCGGGTGTAAGACCAATCTGCATTTTCGGAATTCTACATATATTCTTTGTTACATCAGTTATTTCCTTACTAATTTCCTCTTCTATTATATGTGAGATTTCCCTTTGACAGGAACCTTTCGTTATATACAGCTAAATGTTGTTCTCCCACTTCACACCTTTTATTAAAATATAATACAGTTACGGGAACGAGCCTTAGATTTGCATCCACTTGCTATTTCTGCAATTGTAAGTTCTCTTTATACGACCAACTGAGACAGTACTTAATCACTTTTAAAATATTTCCTACCTTTACTGTTCCCCCATGACAGTTCATGTACCAACTCAGCCTAACGTTGACCCCAGACTACTGAATCAAACATACATTGCCTTAAACCTCTTCGACACAATTCTTAAAATGGAAACTAACCGGGCCGAACTTGAACAATCATGGGCAGCCATTGAACAAGATATAACTATCCAGGAACAGTTGGAAGCCAGACAACGTCAACGTAGAAATCGTCCTTAGTTTCCTTCTCCGAAGGTTGACGTTTCTCCCTTCTCCATCTTTTAACCACTTTTGGATGCCTTGACACTGTATTTTTAAGCCTTAAGTACAGAATCAGGAAAACCACAATCAAAAACATGTATCCTTTGATAGGAACCTCATCGGGTATAACATCACCTGATTCAACCAGAAGTTCCGATATGAGTTCCTCGAAGACCAACGAATTTTTTTATTTTGCTAAAACAAAATCCAAGTCGAATTCTCGGAGGATAACAATCCATCTACTGATATTTCTGTTGATGATGTGTCGTGTTAACACGTATTGAAATGGATTCACAATGACAATGACAGTGGTCTTGCGAAATAAGATGTAATGATGGAACCATTGGATAGCATGGACTTCTGCCAACACAAGTTTTTCAATGTGGGAATAATTGATTTCTGGTCCAACCAGGCCTCATCTCAGATAATAAATCATGTATTCTAAGAGAAAATCATCCTCCTGAACTAATACCATACCGATGGTTGACTCCATAGTGGCCAAGTACAATAATAAATGTTTATTGTAATTGGGTGGTCGAAGCAGAGGGGTAGATTTGAGGGCGCATTTCAACACTGTGAAAGAGTATTGAGTAGCTTCATCCCAATGAAAAGGAATGTCCTTCTTTAATAAATGAATAGAACCCTTTGTGATGTCGGCATAGTTTGCGATGAAACGCTGTAAAAAGTTCACTTTTCCCTGCAAACGTTGAAGCTGAGGGATGGTGCATGGGGGAGGCAACTGAACTATTTCCTCAACCTTTAGAGGATCGACCATGATCCATGTTGTCGAAACTATGAAACCAAGTAGATGACTCGATGTGATGAAAAAATGACACTTGTTTGGATTCAAGCGAATTCGGTAGTAGCGACATTGTTCAAGGATAAGTCATAGGTGTGCCAGATGATCATCTCTCTTGTGAGATCGTGACGCTAAATCATCAAGATAATCCTCTACTATGTGTTTGAGTTCATGGAAATCAAAAGACATGGCCCACTGAAATGTAGCTCCATCATTTTTCAGACCAAAAGGCATCTTCTGATAAGCAAATGTACCCCATGGACAAATGAAAGTGGTTTTGTGTTGGTCTTCGGAATTGATCTGTATCTGATTGTATACCGAAAAAACATCCATTAAAGAAAAGGCCTCACAACATGCACATTCGTCAACTATCTAGTCGATAAATGGCATGGAGAAAATATCCTTTAGACAAGCCTTGTTCAAATCATGGAAGTCTGTACGTACACGACTCGTACCCTATTTTTTGTTGACTGGCATGGGATTTGACATGCATTGAGTCAATTGGATGGGGTAGATGAAACCAGCTTTAAGAAGTTTCTCTACTTCAGTGTAGTGACCGTCATTTAATTTAAACTACCATATAATTAAAACAGAACAGTAAATTTGAAATTTACTCAAATTTCACTTAATCTAGCACAATCAATCCAATATTTCAATAAATAAAATTTGGTAACCATTTACATACCTCACTCTGATGTTATCCTCCGCTTGATGCTATCCGCCGCTTGAACCTGACGCTGCTCCTTAGGACACCCCAAAACCATCCACCCTACCAACTAGTACGCCTAGCCCTAGGACATCAATGGATGTCCTAGCCCTCCGAGCCCAAAACCTCCTCAGCCCCCGGTGCACTGTAAATCCCAATGTAAACCAACTCTCCCCAAAACTCCCAGTTCTCCCCTCTCGTCGAATGCATGAAAAGGATCCCTTCCATCCTCCTTCACCGCCCTCGCACATTCACTTCCCCACCAAATACCTTATCTCTTTATTAATGCCTTATCCATTCATTTATTTCTTATTAATTGTCTTATCCTTTATTTAAATGTTTCCCTTTTACGTATGGGTTACGTTATCCC
>ML777988.1:5915-42296 GCA_009831015.1 Picea engelmannii | reverse complement strand
TAATAATTAATCATTCATTAACCCTTATGTACACTATTTAATAATATCCAATTATAAATATTATTATTGATATAAATACAATTTAGATAATCTTTAGGATTATTATTAAATTAACCATCTTAATAATTAAGGGTCATTACATTCAGCCTTAATAGTTGTTTCGTTCCTAGGATATAACGGATGAAGCTTCTGTTGGACTAGCTTAACATCAGGATAAGTCATGATTTCATGTTCGACAATTCTTGGATCTATGCCTGGAATTTCATCATAAGACCAGGAAAATACGTCGCAAAATTCTTTAAATAAATCCATGTAGATTTGAATCTCCTCATGGGAGCATTCCACTCCGACAAAGATAATCTCCATGATGCCAGGGGTTATGGAGATGTCGATAGGTATCGTTTCAGCTATTGTTGCCATATTTCCTTTAGTATAAACTACGTGCATTGCCAAAGGATTGATAGAACAATATTTATCTCCATTCATAGTTAGAATGAATTCACCTACTTCAATTCATCCTAACTTTGGGAGGAAGTAAGATCTATGATGAAGATCATACAAGGGTCTGTCTGGACTAGTAATTTCTTCAATAATCGCCTCTTCTGAGGGTAATACTAAGTCTAAATAATCTTTATTAGCAAGGGAACCTTGAGACCAGATAGGCTCAAGAACCATATATAACTCTTGTGCGAGAGTTGGGTCGGGGTTGGTGAAATCTTGATAAATAATCAAGTATGAAACTTCTACCATGGACATGGTCATGGCCATGCCATGGTGCTCTGTCCCTTCCATCGTGGCTGATGGGGAAGGAAGAGTCCAGGGATCATTAAAGTACATTGTGCAAAATGACAAGAGTTGAAAATTTTTGGCTCGAGCCTGCTCGAGGACAGCCAACATGAAATGGACATTGTTGGTCAAAGGCGGGTAATCAAAAGTACCCATAAAAGGTGGGCACAAACCAACCCCGACGTTGATGAAGTCGAGTTGAGGGTTATCAATCATCAGGACCGTGGAGAGTCCCAATGAAGGGTCAGGAAAAGAGAAGGATAACTTATCAATGGTCATGATCCGATCCTTGTGTGGAAACAACAAGACCTGGAAGAATGTCACGAACACTACTTGCATAGCATAGGTCCAACGCCTTCCTAACAAGATATTGTAGTCAAGAGATGCATCCACCACTTCGACTTTGACACACACATTTTTTCCCCCTAATTGCACGGGGAAAGAAGGAATGATCCCATGTGGTCGGAAATAACGACCGTCAAAAGTTGTAAAAAGAGTAGGTGATGGAGACAAAACAGGTTGGCCGATATCCTTCCAACACACCAAAGGCATTACGCATGTCGAGGCACCCTCATCGACCACTATGCAGAAAATGTTCCAGGTAAAAGTTTTCGTGGTGTAAGCCACTACTATCTGAAAAGATATGTGGTAAGGAAGATGAGGTTTTAAGACGGTCATATCAAGCATGATTGTTCCCATATTACAAGTCTCAACAGATCCTAGGGCAGCAAACAAAGCCTTTCTCTCGGAAGGGCAGCTTTGGAGAAACTCCAAAGCAGACATTGCACAAGGGGTTTGGACAAATCCTCCACCACAGAGTAGTTCTAGGTGGCCTTACATTCAGATTGTGAGAATCTTTCTTGAAGGCACCCTTTGGGATGTGTGTCATTTTTTCTCCCAACATCTTCTCAATATGGAGAGGAAGAGGTGGGTTTTCAACTTCTTTTCTCTTCTCAGAGGTGCTTGGAATTTTGTAGTCGCATGTCCTAGTTTCTATGTCAACTCTACCTTTCATCATGTATAAATTCGTAGACAAAGGATTACTCGAAGACGGGGGGGTACCTGACTTCCCCCCTCAGTGCTCAAAGAGGCTTGGGTTAGGTTTTTCCCATGTGGAAATGGGTTTGCTAAAACAACAGGTTGTTGTTGTTCCAATAACTTTTGGGCTTCCACAAGCTGAGGGCACTGATGTGTCAGGTGGTCGTCCTTGCAAAGATTACAATGATACTTTGAATTCTTCTTTTCAGTGTCACCTATGCCTACATTATCAGTGGTTTTCTTACCCCCCTTACCCTTATTTCATTGTTTCTTCTTTTTGTCAGGCTGTTGGGTGACCTTTGGGTTTGTCATTTGCACACTATGTACATCCGAATTTTGGGTAGGGGGAACAAATGAACTAGTGGTCTGGCTAGCCGTTGTTTGCTGTATCTATTAGCACTCTGTAATTTTCCTAAGGCTACGGAGGCAATCACAGAGGCAACCTTGAACCACTTTGAGTCTTGGATCTAGCCCTCCAAGACTCAGAGAGGGATCTCTCTTTTAGATTTAACTTGGTTTGTAAGGGATGGATTTTAGGCTAGCTATAAACGTAATGAAAGTATGGGGTTGGGGTTTTCAAATGGTCGTTTTGGGACAGAAAGGAGGGCCATTGGGAAAATGGGGTCTGCGCTTTAAACAATGTGATTCAATCTCAGATCTGGACAAAGTTCTTTCACAGGGCAAGGTAGCGGCAATATTGGATCGAATTGAGTTTTAATGGTATTGATTTGAGGAAGAAATAAGGGAGGAAAAAACCAAGAAAAGGAGCAGCTAAGAATTCCTTGACTGAGTTATTTAGATGAATAACATAAAGATTTTCAAAAGGACAGATGCAGACTATCTGCTGATAAATTATGCTTTGTTTACTTACTTCTGACAATAAGAAAATGAAAACAAGCATAATGATCACAGGAAAAAAATTAAACAGAGAAAAAAACACCACCAATATCTCCACACAGGAATCCTATGAAAAACTTTTCCTTTACTGATCAGTCTTTTAATGATTACAGAAAAAAAAATTCTGGCCAAGCACAGCCATCAAATCTAGCAAAGAAAATTGAAAAATTCAAGTCGAAAACCTCACACGGGTCGACCCTCTCCTACTCTGCCCAGTCGAACCCTTTTTCTTCCTTTTACATGTCTATAAATAATAAAACTATCTGTCTTTAGAAGATTTGATCTTTAACTCTGTTTGCTAAGAATAGAAAACAATTACAACAACATATTGACACCTATAGAGTCTCTCTAAAGCGAACCCAACAATAAATTAAAGGAAAAAAAACTAAATCTAGAAATTGTTGGCTGCTCGTCTCAAATTTGCTGAGAGGTTGGGATGCCTATCCCTCGAATCTTGGAAACAATGGCCACTTGTCCCTTTGACTGTTGGTCCTATGCCTGGGAAAAGGAGATACTCTACCACCTCCCTCTAACTGTTGCCTCAGATTCAGGAGATGATAATCTTCTTGTTGGCTTTCCTCCTGTAATTTCTCAACTGAAATTTAAATGCTCTGCTAGAAAATGCCACTTGTCCTCTAACTGCCAGGTGTGCTTTGTAAGTTAACTCCCTTCTTGCCATATGGTTCGATCTCTGCCTGAAAACTAGGACATTTTGCCACCAAAGGGTTTTTAAACTGATTTTTCAACCCCTTCTTTGTTGCTGAAACCTGTTGATTCAAGGAGCGTATTTTTTTCTCCATGTATGGGATAATATTCTTTACAGAAAAATCTTGCATGAATTCATTAATAGCTGTCAGAGAGGCATATGTGCGATGATCCTCAAAATAAATTCTAAGTGATGTCATATTGAAGACAGGTAACTTCAGTTTAAGCATTTCATCTTTCTTACTGACACTCTGAAAAACATGCAGGAAATCTCCCAGAAACATTTCATGAGTTACCGTTGATTGATGACTACATGCAAGTAATCTCATTAAATGTTGAATAGCCAGGTCTGACTTTCTGAGAATAGCATACCACCTTCCGAGATTAAAATGAACATGGTCTCTGATATAGTTCCCTCCATCACCTTCAAATACAGGAAGAACACTCATATATGCCCTAGTGGCATGTTTCCGCTGTCCACATATGGTGTATCGATTTCCAGCAAGGACAAGATGGAATCCAAATTTCCTGAGCATCGGTGGATTTGCACGCAGATAGCAATAGGCTGCCTGCTCTAGCAATATACCTACACGCAAACTTGGTTCCTCACTAGAGATATGGAAATAAACATTTGCATCCTCCTTGAATTGTCGCCTTGCCTTGTGTAATTCTAACCACCAGAGTGCACATCTTGTGGCATATCTCTGACCTGAGGCACCTATTTTCTGATAAGTTGTAAAAGTTGTTTCCATGGAATACTAAACCTCCTTTCTTGATTGATCCAACATAAATAGTGAAAGTCCAATCATCTCCTGGACACCAACATAACGCTTCCAAGCCTTGTCAATCTTGTAGTCACTGGATAACAATCAATAATTTGAAAGAGCAAGTTCATAATCACGCAACATGAAGGCATAGTCTCCCAATATTCTGATCCGAGACTCTATCGAACTAAATGTGTAGATGGGCCCATTTGGAGGACATGACTGTGACAATTTCTTTTGCTCATCAACCAACAATGAGTTCTGCCCACCAAGCTTTGCATTTTATTTTCAATATAACATTAGCAATGTACTCAGGCTTGCATTTTTTGACATGATCTACCAAGCAACACTAGGTCCAAACACCAAATTCCAACTCACACAACCTCTTTACAGTAGCATAAAGGTGTTTGTTATCTTGTTGAGGCATTATGCAGAGGATAAGCTCGAGAGGGTTACCATTCTTCTCTGTTGATTATATCATATGTTTAACGACACCTTCAACGTTCCCATTTATCTCTGTCACCGGTGGTGCTGCCAAATTAGGGTTCATAAGCACACCATATGGTTTTCACAGTTTTGAAAGTCTTTTAGCAAGGCTTTGAACTGCTTGAGGTGGAACACTTTAGAAAAAATTATCAGACGGTACCAACAAACACTTGGAAGCAGCATTCCATTTCCACCGCCTCTGTAAAACCACCCAATCCTTGGGGTTCGAAACTACTGGGATGTTCAGGTAATAGAGCCCATTATTATTGACACATATACTATGGCCTACACCTGGGCGCACAGAGTAATTCGTTTTTATTTTTTAAGTTTTGGGAATTAATCCCACATGCATGCGGTAAACCAAACTTGTGGCGTTTATATGAGCCAAGAGACACATGGTCTTTCGATGAAGTGAGCCCGAGGCTATCCTTGGTGTTTGGTGTTGGCACTAGCTTGTGTGCTAGATGTTGGTGCATGAAATAGCGCTTATCCTTGGTGTCGAGCATTCGGAGGTTGGCCCTAGGCCACTATAATTTTTTGCTGAAAAATATTTGGCAAAATATTTAAATTTTGATAAACAAGCCAAACTCTGCATAAAGGTCGAGGGGCCAAATTTGCTAAAAAGGAACAAATTTTGGCAAACAAACCAAGTTTACATTTGCCCACCAAAATTAAACTTTTACCATTTCAAACCAATCCACCATTTTTTTCTAAAATGCACCGAAACTCACTTTGAAGCTCGCACACAGGTACTCATTTTCTACTTGGTGAGTGTCGAGCGCTTTCAGCTGCCTTCGCCATGCATGATGAGAAAACACATAGTGCCTGAGATAGATACATATTGGTCAGAAAATTGATCCCCTATTATATAGGGTTCTAACATAGGCTCCACATGTGGAAGATAGCTCCGAAGGAGGTGTCTAGAATCGCTGAACTCTGAATTTCGCCGACCAGCTGATCATTGGGCTGCCCCCAAACTGTAAACTAAAAATAAACTATGAAGAGACAAAAAATAAAGTGCTCATCCTGATGAGCTTATTGGCGCATTCCTACCTACCCTACTTTGCTAACAGTTACTGCTTCAATCAGGTAATGAAAAAGTGCCAATGAAGCCAACCCAGCAGTTGACCCCAGGATTGGGCTTCCTCATCATGTTTGATGAAAATCAAGGCTGAAATATGTACTGGAAACTGGTGATGGCTACGGTCCTTGTAGAAAAAACATGTTTGAACAGTTATACTGAAAAGGAGCTCCATATAATTTGCAACCGGTTCAATAAATATATGATCTATTTGTTGATTCTCCAGGTATTCCTTTAGCATTTTAACATGGATAAGTTTCGCATTCATGTCCTCAATATTATACCATGATTGCAACTGTTCAACTTCAGACTTATGCTTGCAAACAAAATATTCATCAATCAGAAAATTCAAAGATGATATAATATCTTTTGGTTTTGGAGACGTAAGTTTCTCATAAATTTGTTTTGGAGGTTGGAATCTGTAGGACTGAATCTGAGTATTCAAGAGCTCAATATCCCTTTCAAGTTTTTCAGCCAACAGCTCGAGAACACAAATTTTACTTTCATGAGAAAAAAATTTCGATTTCCAACAATGAAACAAGGCTGTTAACGGAACTTCATCAATTTGAAAATCTGCTAACTCATCCTTGAAATATTTTATAGCTTCACAATATATAGGATTTTCCACATACCTTGTCATCTTGAAGAATCATCAAGGCTTTGAAATCTGGATTCTTCAGCAGTGAAGTCGCTTGTGAAATTGGAAGCTCAGGATCTTTAACAATGGAGTTTCCAGGTGAATGGTACAACCTTCCTATGTTTGGTTTCTATTCACCATCAGAAGTCAAAACTGAACTTGAAGTGCAGCTCTGGAGAAGGTCCCCAGTGGAGTCGCCAAAAATGTTAGTGCTCTGTAATTTTCCTAAGGCTACGGAGGAAATCACAGAGGCAACCTCGAACCACTTCGAGTCTTGGATATAGCCCTCCAAAACTCAGAGAGGGGTCTCTCTTTTAGATTTAACTTGGTTTGTAAGGGATGGATTTTAGGCTAGCTATAAATGTAATGAAAGTATGGGGTTGGGGTTTTTAAATGGTCATTTTGGTACAGCAAGGAGGGCCATTGGGAAAATGGGGTCTGCACTTTAAACAATGTGATTCAATCTCAGATCTGGACAAAGTTCTTTCATAGGGAAAGGTAGTGGCAATATTGGATCGAATTGAGTTTTAATGGTATTGATTTGAGGAAGAAATAAGGGAGGAAAAAACCAAGCAAAGGAGCAGCTAAGAATTCCTTGACTGAGCTCTTTAGATGAATAACATAAAGATTGTCAAAAGGACAGATGCAGAGTATCTGCTGATAAATTATTCTCTGTTTACTTACTTCTGACAATAAGAAAATGAAAACAAGCATAATGATCACAGGAAAAACATTAAACAGAGAAAAAAACACCACCAATATCTCCACACAGGAATCCTATGAAAAACTTGTCCTTTACTGATCAGTCTTTTAATGATTATAGAAAAAAGTTTTCTGGCCAAGCACAGCCATCAAATCCAGCAAAGAAAATTGAAAAATTCAAGTCAAAAACCTCACACAGGTCGACCCTCTCCTACTCTGCCCAGTCAAACCCTTTTTCTGCCTTTTACATGTGTATAAATAATAAAACTATCTGTCTTCAGAAGATTTGAGATTTAACTCTGTTTGCTAAGAATAGAAAACATTTACAACATATTGACACCTGTAGAGTCTCTCTAAAGCGAACCGAACAGTAAATTAAAGGAAAAAAAAATAAATCTAGAAACTACTGGCTGGTCGTCTCAAATTTGCTGAGAGGTTGGGATGCCTATCCCTCGAATCTTGGAAACAATGGCCACTTGTCCCTTTGACTGCTGGTCCTATGCCTGGGAAAAGGAGATACTCTGCCACCTCCCTCTAACTGTTGCCTCGGATTCAGGAGATGATAATCTTCTTGTTGGCTTTCCTCCTGTAATTTCTCAACTGAAATTTAAATGCTCTGCTGGAAAATGCCACTTGTGCTCTAACTACCAGGTGTGCTTTGTAAATGAAATCCCTGCTTTCCATATGGTTCGATCTCTGCCTAAAAACTGGGACATTTTGCCACCAAAGGGTTTTTAAACTGATTTTTAAACCCCTTCTTTGTTGTTGAAACCTGTTGATTCAAGGAGTGTATTTTCTGCTCCATGTATGGGATAATATTCTTTACAGAAAAATATTGCATGAATTCATTAATAGCTGCTGGAGAGGCATATGTGCGATGATCCTCAAAATAAATTCTAAGTGATGTCATATTGATGACAGGCAACTTCAGTTTAAGCATTTCATCTTTCTTACCGACACTCTGAAAAACACGTAGGAAATCTCCCAGAAACATTTCTTGAGTTACCGATGATTGATGACTACATGCAAGTAATCTCATTAAATATTGAATAGCCAGGTCTGACTTTCCGAGAACAACATACCACCTTCCGAGATTAAAATGAACATGGTGTCTGATATAGTTCCCTCCATCACCTTCAAATACAGGAAGAACACTCATATATGCCCTAGTGGCATGTTTCCTCTGTCCACATATGGTGTATCAATTTCCAGCAAGGACAAGATGGAATCCAAATTTCCTGAGCATCGGTGGATTTGCATGCAGATAACAATAGGCTACCTGCTCTAGCAATATACCTGCATGCAAACTTGGTTCCTCACTAGAGATACGGAAATAAACATTTGCATCCTCCTTGAATTGTCGCCTTGCCTTGTGCAATTCTAACCACCAGAGTGCACATCTTGTGGCATATCTCTGACCTGAGGCACCTATTTTCTGATAAGTTGTAAAAGTTCTTTCCATGGAATACTGAGCCTCCTTTCTTGATTTATCCAGCATAAATAGTGAAAGTCCAATCATCTCCTGGACACCATCATAACGCTTCCAAGCCTTGTCAATCTTGTAGTCACTGGATAACAATCAATAATTTGAAAGAGCAAGTTCATAATCATGCAACATGAAGGCATAGTCTCCCAATATTCTGATCCGAGACTCTATCGAACTAAATGTGTAGATGGGCCCATTTGGAGGACATGACTGTGACGATTTCTTTTGCTCATCAACCAACAATGAGTTCTGCCCACCAAGCTTTGCATTTTATTTTCAATATAACATTAGCAATGTACTCAGGCTTGCATTTTTTGACATGATCTCCCAAGCAACACCGGGTCCAAACACCAAACTCCAACTCACACAACCTCTTTACATTAGCATAAAGGTGTTTGTTATCTTGTTGAGGCATTATGTAGAGGATAAGCTCGAGAGGGTTACCATTCTTCTCTGTTGATTCTATCATATGTTTAACGACACCTTCAACGTTCCCATTTATCTCTGTCACCGGTGGTGCTTCCAAATTAGGGTTCATAAGCACACCATATGTCTTGCACATTTCTGAAAGTATTTTAGCAAATTTTTGAACTGCTTGAGGTGGAACACTTTAGAAAAAATTATCAGACGGTACCAACAAACACTTGGAAGCAGCATTCCATTTCCACTGCCTCTGTAAAACCACCCAATCCTTGGGGTTCGAAACTACTGGGACGTCCAAGTAATAGAGACCATTATTATTGACACATATATTATGGCCGACACCTGGGCGCACAGAGTAATTCATTTTTATTTTTGAAGTTTTGGGAATTAATCCCACATGCATGCGGTAAACCAAACTTGTGGCACTTATATGAGCCAAGAGACACATGGTCTTTCGATGAAGTGAGCCCGAGTCTATCCTTGGTGTTTGGTGTTGGCGTTGGCTTGTGTGCTAGCTTTTGGTGCATGAAATAGCGCTTATCCTTGGTGTCGAGCATTCGGAGGTTGGCCCTAGGCCACTATAATTTTTTTCTGAAAAATATTTGGCAAAATATTTAAATTTTGATAAACAAGCCAAACTCTGCATAAAGGCTGAAGGGCCAAATTTGCTAAAAAAGACCAAATTTTGGCAAACAAACCAAGTTTGCATTTTCCCACCAAAATTAAACTTTTACCATTTCAAACCAATCCACCATTTTTTGCTAAAATGCACCGGAACTCACTTTGAAGCTCGCACGCAGGTACTCATTTTCTGCTTGGTGAGTGTCGAGTGCTTTCAGCCGCCTTCGCCATGCATCATGAGCAAACACATAGTGCCTGAGATAGATACATATTAGTCAGAAAACTGATCCCCTATTATATAGGGTTCTAACAGTATCGACAATTGTTGCAATTGATTTGACAATGGATCAGTGGTCTTCTTTTATGATGAACCAATAATGCCATTGGCATGTGGTTCAGACCTCTATCTGGTCTTGTCAAGTATTGACCTTGGTGCATCTGGAAATATTTCATAAAGTAAACCAAACTGAGAGTAAATCATCTCTAGCTATTGAGCTCTCATTATCGCATCTTCCTTGGGAAACACCCCTGACGTTGCGATGTCTTTAGACAATTGGGGTACCAAATACTTAAGGAACCACTCAAGCATAAATGTTGGTGGGACTGGCACTTTTATCAAACTCTTTTGGCATCCCCATTCTCGAATGTGATCTGATATATGGTCTGCTTTTGTCTTCTCGTTGGCCAACAAATCAATGCCGACGTCGTATCTCACAAGTAATTGGAAATGGTTTAAGAAATCCATTACCAATTCGCTGAAGGAGGAGTATCGTGAGAGGTCGATCTTGATGTACCATTTCGTAGAACTCCCTATGAGAGTGCATTGAAACAATCCTAACTGGATGGAGTCTTCTCTCAAATATTTGGGCAAGAACCATAAGTGGAAGGTAGTCACATGATTGTCGGGATCTTCATTAGGCTTGGCTTCAAACTTTAGAATGTTCAAAGGAAACTTGGTCGGCATAGGAGGCCAACTCGGATCATGACAGATGGGATCATTTAATAACCTTGTCAAGTCTGGCAAGTGCAAAGTTTCCAAAAAGAGTAGTTTGGGTTGTGGATTGTAACCAGGGAAAAAGGAGCCTGGATTTTGACTGGCACCAGGTTTCTAGGAAAATTTAGGTTGTTGTCCAGGTCTCTGGTAATAAACATGGCTACCAACATACATATTTTGCGCTTGTTGAGACGTCATCGGCTGATCCCAAAATAGGATGTAAAGGGTTGGGCTTGCATTGTATTCCAAGGATTTTGGGAAGGGTTTCCCCCTGTTGATCCGATGGGCATAGGTGTTGAGCCTTGACCGAGGTTCCATTGGGTATGGAAGGGGTTTCCCTCGATCGACATCCTTGATAAGGGAACTGGTCCCTACCACGGATTCCAAGGTCCTTGTGAGGAAGGAATTCCTAAGTGTGCCCCCTGTGCAGGAATAGTACCCTGTACATGATGTTGTTGTCCATAACTGGGGTTTCCCCCGACCGATATGGTAGCTGACAGGAAATCATTGTGACCAAACGCGTCGAACAAAGAGAATGGTGTCAAACCAACCAACATGTTATAAGAAGGGAGTTCTTAACTACCTGCTCCAAACAAGTTTACATTTGGCCCGACGGAGTGTTGATGAACACTGTCGAGCGAGGGCGACGAAGGGGATATATGAACCCTGCCATAAGGGAAAGCAATAAAGGGGGTTGAAGTACCCCTCATAGATCCTTGCAGAGGAGTGTTGGAACTCCCTGCCCCTAGACCTAAATTTTGTAGAGTGGAGGAGGAAAGTACAATACTCGTATCGAAGCCAGTCATCCTGTATGAGAACGGAGGGCCTGTCGCACTCTTGGTAAATGGAGCAGTGATCACTACCATACACGAAATATCACCGCTTCCTGAGGTAGAAGCAGTCGATACCATAGTGGCCCAGACTAACGACGGTTAGTTAGGAGGTGGAACACCCTTTGTAGTGATAGTCGTGGAGGGAATATGAGTATTCCCTGAGGAAATAGCAGCATTTGGTTCCATTGTTGCTTGAGACACTATGATTGGTACCTCTAGAATCAAATGTTCTCCTCTTGAATATGGGTCGGGCACAATTTCCTATAACCTGGTTGTCTCAAAAGACCCTTGTTGGTCTAGTTTTCACCTTAGCGGTGGCGGGGGGGTTGAGGTCAATCGGCGGCAGGCCCAAAAGCCTTCGCGACCGGATGAACTCTTGATCCTCCACTGTGTGAGAAGATCAAATAAACACTAAGGTTATCTATAATCATTTGAACACCAACACACACTAACAAAAGTACCTATGAGATAAAACCAACAATCACTATCTAGTTGGAAGAATAGTTACAACAACCAACACTAGAGAAAATTACCAGTGCAAGTGGAACTCAAATATGGAAGCACCCTCTGGGTATACTCTGCAAAGCATGGACCGATCTCTATCCTAGGTACCGTGTTATACCCCCGTAGTCACCTATGTAAGTAACTATAATGATAATCAACTAGGTTGCCAGCATGCAAACAGTCGCCAAGAGGGTACAGTCGACAGTCGGGTGGACCACAATGAGTAGGGTATCAATCCCAAAACCTATCAAGGGTATCAAAATAAAATGTTCTAGAAGACGACTGAGGACATCGAATGGATTCGAGACCCATGAAGCTCTGAGGCAAATGCGATCAACAAAATCCCAAGATAAGCCCTCTATATGTGTTCCCCACTATGCTTGGTCTGACTTTGGAGGGGTTATATCCACTACCTTTATGCACGTGACCTCGTGTTTAGCCCCTTTGTTATAGGGGGGTACTGAATAAATTTCATGATACTAGACTTTTAACACTCCCTAGTACAGACTCTTATGTTTGTTTTTATAGCCTTGAAGAGTTTCCTCTCCATTCTTAAATCAAGGCTCTAGCCTAGTCTAGTTGATGGACCCTACAAACATAAAGTCTAGTTGATTTTAATTAATCGTTAATTTTAGTGGTTGTCTTAATTCAAAGGGAATGAATGTGAAACCAGTGATGTTTTTTAGGGATGAAAGAGAAGAGCATATAATGAAACTAGAAACAAATTACTTCTTCACAAATTCAAATTTGCACATTCAAACTCTTTAACCAACTTTTCAAACTTGTTTTTTTCCTAAGATATTTTAACATAAAACTCAAAACAAGCTTTCACTCGACTACGAGCTACTTATTGTCCTAAGTCAATCAACCAAGAACTTGTGAAAGCAATCTTTTTCTTGGTGATTAATGAAAACAACCAACTACTTAACCAAACCAAGAAAAAAAAATATTGTTTAATGCTTAAAAAGAAAAAAGTGAAAAATGACGACAAGTAAAGACCAAGAAATGAATTCTGGCATAAGCGCAGATCACAAAGAGTTACTAACATTAACATATAGGATGATAGAAACAAACTCTTCAAACTTGTCTAAAAACCCTATTAACGAAAAACATAGGAAAATTGTTAATGAAAAATAAAGCTATGTTGTAATCAAACCTAAGATACAAACTGCTATGACAAATACCTAGACTAGATCAATAAAATCTGTGAGAGGTGTGACTCCTGACATGAAAGAGGATGAATGCCTCTTCTACAAAAAAAAAATTCTCAATAGGTATGCTACTGACAGTTCAACAACTAGCGTATGTACATGGGTTGTGCAAGGTTAGGGCATGTATGTACACGTGCAGTCCCACTACAGGTCGTGTGCACCTCTGCAACTCCTCAAAAATTGAAAAACAAGCAATCAGGCATTGGTACGGAGTACTAGTATTGAGAACCAGAATCCCTTGAAGACAAAAAAACTTACTTTGACAGAAAAATATGCAAGTAAACTTTGTTAAAACCAAGATAATATGAGGTTATACCTAGGCTACAAACTGCAACAACAGAGACCATAAATAGATCTAGAAAACCCCTGAGAAGGATCACTTCTGACTGGGAAGAGGATGACTGCCTCTCTAAAAGAAAATTTCTTAAATCAGGCACGCAACTAACACTTCATCAACCAACGTATGTACATGGGTTGTATAAAGGTAGGGCATGTATATACGCATGCAGGCCTTGTAAAGACCGCGTATACCTCTGTGAATTCCTGGAAAAGAAAAAATAAGTCAAGCAATGAAAGCAGGGAGTAATGGTATGGAAGAACAAAATCCCTACTAGCTCAGACTCTTGCAGAAACTCAGAATAAAGGTAATAAAACTAATTTAAAACACCCAAAAAGTATCCCCAAAAACCCTAGAGATAACCCTAGTACAACCGCTAATTATGTTGTGGGTGGTAAATCCCCCTTACGGACTAGCACTAAAGGTTTAGCAATGTATTCATAAATAATCTTTGAAAGTCTCCTACCTTTTACTATTATCCCGACATAGACCCCACATTCATGCATAAAACACAAGGATAAAAGGATACGTCAACTCTACCTTGAACTCCTCGCTTGGTGTTGATCATTTTGCGTTCGTTTTCTCCTTGAATGAAAGTCTCCTTCCAAATCTAACCTGCATTCACAAACATACAAACAAAGAACTATGAACATGCATCTCATATATGAATCAGTGGGTTAGAGGTTCCAAAAATATAAACCAAAATTGAATATTGAACACCTCATATGGCGGGGCGGGAAAAGTAAATATTTCTATTAACCTCACAAAATCCACTTACAATGGTGAGATCGGCTAATGCTCCTCGAATCTGGTCCAGGCCTATTCTTCAACTTTACACCAACCGCTTCCACATATGATTCTCCTCTTCAGTTCTCACACAATGGTTGCAAAAGGTTAGGGCAAGGGGAATGCAAAATCGGGTAGACTTTCTTTACTATCATTTTTTCTCCTCTCCAAATGGGGCCCCTACCCCTTCTTTTATAGGCTATAAAGTGCTAGGTATTTGGTTGAGTGACCGGCTATGGGTGGTCAAACGGTTTAGGAAATTTATCCGAAAATATGTGTTCCATCTACAACTTTCTATGTTTTTTTCTTTTGTCAGTATACGCGGGCTGTAGTGAGTCAGCTAGCATATATGCATGTGGAGTAGTGGAGCAAGGAGCATATGCCTTCAAAAAGGGTGTTTTTTAGAAGATATGTTCAGTAGTGGTTTGGAAAAAATAAAAAATGAGATGGCCTAATGCCAGGTATGGATGTCTGGTGCAAATTAGGGTTATAACACTCTGTCAGAATTATATTTGATCATTTTTGAAGCCATTAGATTTACTTCAACTTTTATTGCATCACTCATCATATCATCTAGTGAATTGGACCTTATTTCTCTTAACAACAAAGAAAAATCACTTTCAAAGGAATCAACATATCTAAGTTGAGCAGCTCTAGGAGAAGGTTTTACTTCAGTAGGATTTGAGTTGTAAACTTTCATAAATCTAGCTGAAAACTCTTGTATTGTTTCATCAGGTGACCTTCTCATGTTGTTGTATTAGGTTAGCAACTAAAGGGGGTTCTTCTTTCCACCCCACTTTTCAAGAAAACTTGTTTCAAAGGCTTCAAAATATGGGATACTTTCTTCTAGGAGAGCTCTAAACCATTTTCTAACTTCACCTACAAGACTTTGTGCAAACATCCTCATTTTTCCATCTTCATAATCTATTTGTTCTAGGTACACAAAATCATTGAACCAATCTATGTTCTTTTGGGCTGACACATTGCCTTCAGCATCATACAAATTAATCCTCTTATTATAGTCTCGGGGTAAATCATGTAAATGAGTAGGTAAGACAAGGGGGGAAACCCTAGTTTCCATGGATGTAGTAAGAACTTGAAGTGGCCGATTGTTCTGAGTATGAATCACAACGAGTCTAATAGAGGAAGCTGCAATTAAATCTTGGACCCTCTTCTCATTAAAGATGATTTCATTCAAACTGGATTCAGATCTAGTTCTGAACAGAGTTTTCTCAAATTTCAAATCAAAATCAAGGTCTTCAATTCTTTTTATTCCATCTTTGGGCAAAGATAGATTTTTGTCTAGACAAAAAATTGGTCTTAATGGATTTTCTTTTATTTTGTGTACAAGTTTCTCAGGGTTAGACACATGGATTATTGCTTCTGGGTCTGGATTTCTTCTAGTATGAATTATCTTGGTCTTTCTCAAACTAATTTATGTTATTGGTCTCTTTATAATGGAGTCTCCAAGGAAAATTTAGTTTCATCCAATAAGGTGTTTGATTCACTGTCACCCTCATGAATCAAATCCAAAGCTTTAAGTTGTTATTTTCCCAAGGAACATTTCACTTTTGATCCCCAACAATAGCACCAAAATGTTAGCACTGTGTAAATTAGTTCGGTTGATCAAAAAAATGACAGAGGTAACCTATAAATTGTTTTAGAGATGGGTACTATCCTACTTAGCTCAAAGAGGGCTCTCTCTTGTCACTTGGTCTTTAATAGATGAGTTTTCTTTAACAATTCACTTGCTAGGTTTTGTTGCTTTGAAGGGCTTTTTTATAATTTTGATGGCAAGGAAGGGGAGGGACACATAGGGATATGGAGTCAAACTTTTGAAAATGAATGGGATCACTAACTAGTCAGTAGAACTCTCCAGAGGATAAAGGCTAAATGAGGTGATAAATTTGAGTTATAAATTGCAATTTGCAGAGTGTAAGAAGAAAGGAAAAATATATAACTGTATCAAAGCATTAAATAAATGATTTCTGACTTAGTTAGGAAGAACTTAACATAGTTTAAATTTCTTAATCCAAGAGCATCACAAGATGAGTTATGGGCCCTTAAATATCCAATTTAAACATACAATGGTGAAAATGGAATTTAAATGCACAAGAAATACATACAAAGAGAGAAGATGAAACTCAAACCACCGCCATTAGAATATTTTCATGGAAAATTCAAGACATCTGCATGTGTATTCTATTCAGCTTTATAAAATTACATTCAAGTTCCAGATAGATAAAATCGTTCCCTTGCACTTATTCTAACCCCTAATACATTTGGAACTCCTAATATTTATACAAGTTGATTTCCTTCAGTTTGAAACCGATTACAATAATTACAAAGAAATGTTTCAGTTTTGAAACCAATTACAATGATTATAATGGAATTTTTTCGTTTTGAAATCGATTACAATGATCAACAAGAAAAAAATTATTGATCTGGATTCCGGCTCCTCTAGCATTTCACTTTCTTTCTTCGCCACGTGCTCTACTCTAGTCTTACACGTGGTCTTTCATCTTTAGTGACAATTGGACATCATCTACTGGGCCATGGAAATATGCATTTTGTCATACCCAACCTAATTATTTCCTTCAATTACAAGTCAGAAGGTATATCATAATCTATCATTTCCTTTATCAAAATCTCTAGGTCAATGAAGGAAGCATACGACATGAATGACAATCCAAGTTTGACTTCTTTGAACTGATTTTGAATTTCAAAGTCTGTAATCAGAAGCTCAACTAATATAGATATTTTTAGATTTTCCTCCATGGTTTCGAACTTGCAATGATCCATTCTACACTGAGTCAAATGAGAATTGTATTCTTCCTAATCATTCAAATTTCCCTTGTCATTCCAAAATGGTGGAAGTCCTTTGATAAACAATTCTTTGAACAAATCTGTGTTGCCTTGGTTTAGACTAATTTCAATAGGTTACGTTTAGAAATAACTCTCCTGGCCCAAATAATCAATGTAGTTCTATCTTTAACCCCAATAGTCTAAAGGTATGTAGTAGGAATGGAGTTGATTAGATTTATGGTGTTTTGGGCCCATTCTGATGGTTTCTTTGCTAAAGTTTCATTCACAACAGTGCATCTTCTTTTGGTTGTGATGGATATACTATCTTTATCATTAATGAAATTAAAATATACTCTGAACTTGGCAGCTTCAATAGTTATAGAGTCCTAGATGATATGCTTGGCCCCCTGCAACATGCCTTTTCCTCTTAACCTCGTCTTCAATTTTTCTATTCTTTCTTGCAAGACTCCATTATCCTTTTGAAATTGAGATATACTTTTGTCCTTTGTCTGCATTTCCTATTTCAATTTTTCTATATTTTCTTTTAGCCCTTTGATTTCTCCTTCTTTCAAGCTAACTTGTGACATAGCTTGGACAAATCCTTCAGTGTTTGACCCATCTTCTGCAGCAAGAGCTACAACTACATCCTTGTTCATCAATTTTTCCTACTCTTGTGACCATTTCACCTTTCCTTGTTCTAGATGCAACACCCTAGCCTTGTAGCCCAATGTCCCTTGGTGAAGTGTTTCCTTTTCCTTTTCTAGAGCAATCAATTATGTTGTTTGTGGATGCTATCTAGAAGACATTTTCAATTTATTCATCAAACTTTGAATTAATTTGTCTTTGTCATCCAGTGAGGATTTCAACCCTTGGGGGCCTTTAGATTCCAACATCTTGACCTGAGTCTACCAAGATCTTCTAGATGATTTTTCCTGCCTCAAGTTTCCTTCCAATTTCATTGCAGAAGATGACGGTTTTGAATTCTTCAATCTTAAACTCAAGTAGTCAGAATACAACATATCTCTAGTATGCTTATGGAATTTGACCTTGTCTAGAGAACTTATGTTGTCATATCTTATATTTATCTTAGAGACCTTGTCTTCATATGAAAAAGAAACGTTAAAGGTCATATTTTCAACATCTCTTACTATGAACAAAGAAGATTTATGATAAGAAATATTTTCCACTTCATGAACTAAATCCCTCATTTCACCCAGAGCCATGTTTCCCTTCTCAGCATATTGTTTCACCGAATCTTCTTTAGATTGATAAATTGTCTCATATGTTATATCAAATATATATTTCTTGTTGCTAAAGTTTCTTGAGTTGCCTTCACTTTGGAGTTTAGTTTCCTTTTCAACCTTTACAGTGCTAGTACCACTTTCCACCATATCTATATTTACTTATTCTTTGGTCTCTTCTTCTTTTAAATCCACCATTTGTGCTAGCTGTGAAACTTTCATATTCTTAGGAGAAATCTAATGATCATTGATAACATGGCCTAAGAACTGCTTCTCTTGTTGTAAAAACTTATATTAGGAACTTTGATTGTCAGTTTCCAAGAAGCTTGTTGTCTTTGAATTTGTTGCAGGGTTGCCTCCACTTGCTACATTTGAATTGGTTGCAAGATTACTTTCCTATAAACAAAGAATTACAGGTTTTATAGCTTATAAAAACCCTCAACCTGTTCATGCTCATAAGGGGCATGTTTTTTCATCAATATTCTCTTGGATATGATTTGATGTGGATCATACCTTCTTCCCTGTAACTGTGAAAAAACAAACTCTTTGAGATTTTATTTAACATGAGATAAACATGACCTGGATTTGACAACAAAGGGGCCAATGAGGAACTTAAGGTTGGAGTCTTTGTGAAATTTTAGGAAATTCTCTGTCTCAAATATAATTCTCTTCCTGATGAATTCTAGAGAAAATATTCTAGGGGTCAGAAAAATTGGCAATAGGTAAGGGGATTTATGACATCCATAAACCCAAATTACTTTTGAGTGCATGAATAGTACCCAATCCCCCACTTTTCTCTCTGTATTTGGTCATAGATAGCTCCTCATGTCATCCAAAACTCTAGGTAGGTTGGTATTGAAGATCAAACTATAAACTATGGACATGACTTTGTTGATGAATATAAGTAATGTAATCCTTTTACATTCAATTGACACAAATGTTGCTTCGGGAAATTATCTCTTGTTGGTTTGTAGGAAAATTCTCGACAGATTGGTGTAGTATCTGAAATGTTTTAGAGAGAGAAAAATCACTAGCTGTTTATGGATATTATCAGCTAGGAATTGATCAAAACTAATACGGACTGACAAACCAGACTTTGACTTTAAAAATGTCAAAAGGAAACCAAGCATGACTTCAACCACATAGTTTTCATTGTCTAGACCTAAAACTTGACTCAATATGGAGAAGACCCATTGAACTTCAATGACCATTATATTCACATTCATTAGCAAAGACAAACCTTCCGAAAAATGTTCAGGTTTGAAAATTGTTTGTAAAAATAGATATCGGGCCTCTAATGGACATTCTCTATATACCCTAATCATATTTTCTTCATTGAAAGGTTCAAAAATTGTGGAGAAAGACTATGATATACTGAGGGACACTCGAATTAATAGACTCTTTACTCTACACAAGACCTTGGACCCTCGTTTATTTACAACGACTCTTTCTTCAAGGGAATATTGTTTGTCACACCAACCTATAAATTCAGGAAACAGGAAAGAAATTTCAACAGCATAAGGGACTATGGTGGCCTAGACTTCTTCAAGGAATGATATGCATCTTCCTACCTTATCGGAAATATTACTTATGGACATAGAGATAGGAGATATAGTAATTTCGGTATCAAAAAGATATGAATCTCGGTCAATTAGGGCTTCTTCATTTGCCACAGGATCTTTTTTTGTCACTGAGATTATGATGGGATCCATGTTTGTGATGAAAAATACCTAGAAATCAGCAACAATGGTGAGCAGTTGGTGTACTATTGAGCTACAGGTGAAATATGGTGGTCGCGCCAAGGTTTTAATGATCTAGCATTCGAAATAATAATAAAATAAATGAAAAAATGCCCTTTTATACTTTTCAAAATTTAGGGGGCGTGAGTGATACAGGTGGATATCGGTGGCCACCCACCTTTCCCAATTGGCTCAAAACAGTTTTCTGACAATTTTGGTAGTTTACTATTTTTAGCAATTTTTAACTTTCGAGGCCATTTTGAGGGCCTAAATGAAGGTTTTTTTGGATCAAGATTCTCAATGATAGTCAAAGGCTCTAATTGAGCCCCCTAAATTAATATCCTAGATGATACATTTCCTATGAGCTATCTTGCGCCCCAAACGGAGATCGTATTCCAAAGTTACCCCCCTAGGAAGTCGATACACCAAACTACCCAAAATGGGGTCCACAAAACTGTTGGATTTTCATCTTCCAGGGTTAGGGTTTTGGATTTTATTTATGATAAAAATTCCTTTGGAGACTCATTTTAAAATTATCGTCTTGCGAATGTGAGTAGAGGACACATCTCTTCTCAAAGATAAGTTGCCACCATTCTAGCAAGTCTTTCACTCTGTATTTTTATAGTCTTTGTACATTTTCGCTCATTAATATAAAATTGTGTATTATTGTATCTCTGTGTTTATGGTTGCATCTCTGATACATTTATGTTATATGATTGGATATCCGAGATATCTATGTACATTTCTTTATTATATCTCCTCTCTCATTTCGTGTCGAAAATAATTTGAATCAATGGTACTAGAGCAAGCTTTTGTTGATCATTTTTTTCAGTGCATGTCCCCGACGAGGTTCGAGTATACAAATTTGGGTCTCGAGATTTTCTCTCTTGAATACCATCGCTCTCGCATGCCTAAGAAACCCTCCATGTAGGAAGAAAAGAAAAATGACGGAGAAAATAATTCTATCAATCTATTGCTTGAGAAAGCTCTCACGCAACAGAGGGATGAAATGATGTAGAATTTTTCCCACATCCTTCAACGCCTCTCAATAGAAACATGAGAATATTCATCAAACAACCACTTTATAAGCACCTCTCATTTCAAGGTACAGGTTAATTTTGATATTCCCATATTTCAAGGTCAGATAGATGTGGATGCCCTAAACAAATGGTTAAATCTGTCAGAAGGTTATTTCTCTGTTCATAATTTTCTTGACAGGGAAAATATCACCTTTGAATCCTTAAAGATATCCCCCATGTCAAACATTTTTGGAAACATTACTGGGAGAAAATTTCCACATAGGAGTCTACAATATATGGGGTTGATCCCACTTGGGATTTTTTTGTGGATACGTTAAAGGAACAATATTACCCTGTTGGAAACTATGAGGACCAATACATGAGATGGACCACACTAAGGAAAGAGAGGGTCCAATCATTTCTGGAGTTCACCAATACCTTCCATACCTTGTGCACCAAGATTGGTATCAAAGACTTCAAACGACATTTGGTTCTTAAATACTGTGGGGCTCTACACAGATACATCCAAACTGAAATGGATTTTCTAGACATCTCATCACTCAGTGCTTCTTATCAATATGTTGCTAAAATCGAGCAGAAATTTAAGCACTAGAACAAATGAGAGTTTGGGTTTGAAAATATGAAACAACCAAAGTATGATAAAGAAGGCCCTAAAAAACAGTCTCCCGAAAACCAGTCCAAGCCACAGGAAAAGAAAGTTCACAGAAAGACAAAAAAGGACACTGGAAAATGGTGGGATTTCCAAAAAATACATTGGCACAACACCGAGGAATGTCACTCAAAACATTCATTGGTGTCCGAGATCAAAGACAAGGAGTCGAACAATGATTCATAATCTGATTCTGAAAATACTGGTAAAAGACAGATCATTGATGCAGACCCCACTGTTATTGTTGAGACCGCAATAATTCAACCAGAAGAACCAAGAGATCATGAAGAGAGGGAGTGCCTTTTTAATTCACAGATGTGAGTGAAGGGGATCCCGCTGCATTTTATTGTTCATAGCGGAATCCAAAAGAACCTCGTCTTTGCAGAGGTCATCAAATAGTTGGGATGGTCGAAATCACCACACCCACAACCATACAACATCGGGTGGCTTCGCCAGGGATGAGATCTTCGTGTCATCCAATAGTGTCGATTGTCATACGACATCCAAACCTTCAAGGATGAGGTATTATGTTATGTTTCCCCACTATATTTTTGTGATGTTCTCTTGGGCCAACCATATATGTGGAAGAACCATGTTGTTTATGAGTCTCGACCCCGCAATGTCATTGTTTCTCTGGGGGGTCATCTCTACAGAATACCATAGGTAGTTTTGACTATTGTTCCACCTAAACAATGTTGCAAGGTAGTCTCTCATACTAAAAAATTTAACTTCTTCACAATATGTTCAAAAGGTGAACAGAAGGATACTGCAACCACTACATCCTCATCCCAAGCATCTTCTATCCAACAGAAGCAGGTCAACAAGATTGCAGCAAGGTGTAAAGATTCCTTCTACACACAGTCATCTCATGTAGCCAGAATGATCAAAAAGTTCCAACCCTTCCAGCCACATGTTTATGACAACCTTCAATAAGCTAAGCAGCAAAACTTCTCCAACAAGGCAAGCAGCTCATCAAGATGCAGATTCAACAAACACTTTTCCCTCTCCCCCGGGAACTCAACGCAATGGATAAAATTGATTCCTAAGGAAGGAGGATTGATCCAGGTGGATATCAATGGCCACCCACCTTTTCCAATTGGCTCAAAACAACTTTCTGGCAATTTTGGTAATTTACTATTTTTAGCAGTTTTTAACTTCTGGGGCCATTTTGAGGGCCTAAATGAAGGTTTTTTGGGATAGAGATTCTCAATGATAGATCAAGGCTCTAATTGAGCCACCTAAAGTAATATCCTCAATGATACCTTTCCAACGAGCCATCGTGCACCCCAAACAGATATCGTATGCCAAAGTTACGCCCCTGGGAAGTTGATACACCAAACTACCCAAAACGGGGTCCAAAAAACTGTTGACTTTTCATCTTTTGGGGTTATGGTTTTGGATTTTCTTTATGATAAAATTTTCTTTGGAGCCTCATTGTAAAATCATCTTCTTGCGAATGTGAGTAGTGAACACATCTCTTCTCAAAGATAAGATGCCACCATTCTAGGGAGTCTTTCACTCTGTATTTTTACACTCTTTGTACATTTTCACTCATTAATAGAAAATTGTGTATTATTGTATCTTTATGTTTATGGTTGCATCTCTGATAGATTTCTATTATATTATTGGATATCCGAGATATCTCTGTACATTTTTTTATTATATCTCTGCTCTCATTTCGTGCCGAAAATAATCTAGATCGGTGAGAAAGTGGTTTGAGACAACCCACTTTTCTCCCTGAAATGCACCTGGTGATGCTCTGTAACCCCCAGAGAAAACCATGGTTTAAATTTTTGGACCTCTCTCCAAAATTAACCCCTGCACAACTTCTTCCTCCGAAATCATTCTCGATCGTTGATCTTGAGAACATATGATCTGTGATGCGTCGGGCCTGATCAACTCAATGCTCCTGCCAGATTTATCCCTTCCCTGCCATACTTAGCCCCTTTCCTAGTTTATCAGGCTTCCAAACCTATTTAGCATCCAACTATATCTTGAAATATTGATTTCACACAGTAAAAAATTAATGGTGACTAACAGATTCCCATCTTGTCGTCCTGCATATCAACAATATATATCATGTTCATGATCCTTGCCTCTTTCACAAATACCTGCAAGTTAGACTCTTATCTCATAACTTTGATTCAATCCTATTTACACATATTCTAAGACAACTTAATCAAGTATCATATCACATGGATAACCTAGTATTAGATTGGCATTTATCACATTGAACATCATTTTATACATAATATCATACATTTGTCACAACACGTAAAAAATACATCATACATAAAAACACATAACACAAAAAGACATGAATGATCCAAAATATATCCATATATATATATATATATATATATATATATATATATATATATATATCAAGTGTCATAAGTGTTTGCAAAAATAAACATGTACAAATTTCCCATAGGCTCATGAATTCCCCCCACCCCTGTGACTACAAAAGTGGGTATCAACTACCCTATACAAAAAATGGGCTCCCAAGCCTATATATACAAAAAATGGCATTCACGGTGCCCCAAGAGCTCACCCCCCAGGTCCTCTATTAGCTAGAGGTGACCCACCAGCTAGGGGCCCTCCAAGTCCAGGGGGAAGCTGACCAGTGATCGTTGCCCCTGCCACTACTTATCGATGGATCAGGGTTCTCCACTCTTTTGGAATTCCACACACTACTCAAGGACCTACTCATCCTGGATATGGGCCCACATGCCCTCTGATACACCCTATAGAACCTACTCGAATCATCGACACAGATATTCCAACAACACCCTAGCATCTCCCTATGGCTCATGTGTTGGTTCAACACTAGTTTCATCTCATCACCACCTTTTTCCCACCCTCAGATACAATCACCATTCGATTAGGCCCCTTATCAGTTGACCCCTTGATCACCTCTGCCTCTTAGCCTCTGGGTCCCACATATGAAAAACAACACCAGAGATAGTATCAACATACATACACATATAATCAATGTTATCTATCGAAATCAAAAAACATAAAACCATAATACAAAAACATACATCGTTGATCCTAGTCCTCCCCAGGAGGCAACATCATGTCTGGATCATGACGGTAGTCCATACCTGTGTATGGATACATCATAATCACTTGTGGCATTTGTCGCCACACTCATGCCACCGTGGCCATGAAATAATGGCCACACTCCCCACCTCCATGTTGGGCCAACAAATGGGCCCACCGCATCAGACGTGGCTCTCATTGTCTCATAGGCTCGATCAAGATCCTCCAGCACAATAGAGGCAGCCTCTCAAGAAACCAGACCACCAGAATGGATTTGAATGTGAAGTCATCGGAGTCGACTCACCAACACCCATTCACATTTCCCATAATCTCAGTGTGCAGAAGTGCACCCCATGCAAATATGTCCCCATTTAGGACCCACTCCACTATCCTTAGTTGACCACCAATGATTCATTGAGTCCCCAAGGATCCGTATATCCTCACCACCATAGCAGCAATGCACTCCGTCAAGAGGTCATCAATCGTCTCAATATGGATGACCAAACCTGACATAGGGTTCGGCCCAGTGCAGTGGTGAGCCACCAAGTCACCTACTCGATCCTCACCCGACAACTGGGGATCAATAGGAAGGGCCATCCCATGGAATGGGAGCCCTGTTAGGAAATATGCATCCTTTTGGTTGTGAATGTAAGATTCTTACCTCTAACAATGAAGCACTACAGATCAGTGCTCCACATCTCAATCAGATACTGAATCAGGAACTCATGCGACCGTATCAAAGGGCAGTCAAATAAATTGAGAAACCTGCAGGTTTCCAAGTGTCTCTGAACACCCGACTGCGCTCTCACAGCCTCCCATAGATGATCCCAATCGCACTCTCTCCTGTGCACTTAAATCATGCTATCGGATTCTGCTGATCACTAGAATTCATACAAAACCACTTGATCAATCTCATCATCCATAAAAAAAACATCAAAATATATAAAATTTCAACCCCTTAACCTTTCTCTCAGTGTGTGGCTTTCACCCAAACATGTGTGCACTTGTTCTTTTCATAGCTACGCACTAATGCACAGTTGTCTGAATAACAATTGTGCATGAGTGTACAGCTATTATTCAGGCAAGCACACATCTCATGCGCTCATGTCTTCCCATCCCTCATGCCCACATGCACAACTATGTCAAACACAACCGCACATTATGTGTTGGAAAAGGGATTATACGCGCACACATATGTGTAGGTATTCCTCCTTTTCTCACGCATTGGTGAGCCCCTACCCAAAACATCCCCTGTATGACCCTCTATACAGTCCCTACCTACAAATTAATAATTTCACAACATGCAGGAGGATAGGACCACTAACCTATCTCTTGCCACTCCCGGATCGGTAGCCTCATGCTCTCGCAATATCCAAATCTCCTTAGAGATATATCGTCAATTTAGCTACAATTACAGGTACAAATGAGGTGGCATTGTGGGCCCACCAGCCATATATAGCCCCTTTTTCCCAACTTCCATGCTTTGTTACAGGATCCTAGAGCCTCTATTTTTCGATCCATTCTCAGCCACGGGATCCTGGTCCTGCCATATACACATTCACATTCCCAGGGTCACCATCTGCACTTGGCCCTGGAGGATCATTTTTTCACGTCACATTCAGGTATGCATACTCATGTTCAATTTTATCAAATAGTCGTTATATGTTCTTTATCATCAGATATTGTTCACATCGGGTATTTGGTTTTCATGTGTGCAGGCACTTGTTTTGTAAGCTTACAACCCCTTCAGGTATATGTTCGACATTGGCATGTAATTATTCCCTCTGTAAATCAATTGCACGTCTGAGTCATACCCTATGAAATTTACCTTTAGTTTCCTTACATATGGCTCTGTAATACCTTTATCTCTCTCACATTTGGGTACGGTAAACCAGTACCACTCCCCCCCCCACATGAGTTGTCCCATTCATAGTTTCCCCTGGAAAATTGACACTCATGCTTATTTCACCCCATAGGGATGGGAGTCCCAATGGTCTTATTCATTTCCAAGAATGAACCCCATACTTATTCTCATCATATTTATAACCTTCCCAATGGACTCCCAATTCATCTCATCTCGGTTCTAATGATTTCACTTCCGCGGTTTCATTATCCCTCCATCTCATCCAACATCAGTTTTCCCATCTACAAATTGTCCTCCATCCATTTACCTAATATAGAAACCCACCCATGGGGCCCCTACCCTCCACCAGTTCTCTTTCACAAAATTACGCCTTAACAAGCCAAGCCATCTTTCACTGGGGCACCCATTTTTGTATCTATACACTCAACCCAAATTATTCTTTATTTATTTGGTAATTGTAAAAAACATTTGTTTCCAGCATTTACTTATCCTTTTTGTCGTCACCCTTGATGACTTTATTTTCCCTATAAAAGAAACCCATGTCGCCCTTGGTTGGGGCATCCACTCATTTTTCATTTCGACATTGTTCACAAACTCCAAGTATCCCAAGTCCATGTACCCATGATCTATTATTTTGTCCACTTTGTTAGCCCTTCGCTTCTTGGAGCTGCATCTTTGTTTTTGTCGACATCAACATAGTTTCTAGAAGGGAGACAATATATTGACTCTCATTACCTTTACAATGAGGAGTCTTTGACAACACAGAGAGAATCATCATTGCTCTTTGATTCTGTTGACCCCCGTAACATTCGACTTCAACAAAAATATCATGTTACGGTGTGTCTTACTATGCGACTATTGCAGTTGTTTCATACCAGTCGAATACCTCTAAACATGTTAGGCCATCAATACCTACGAGTCATCGACAATTATTACAGTCATCCTTGCCTCACTTCAGAGTTCATTCACCATTCAGAACTGTCATCTTCTGTTATCAACTGCCCTTAAGGGCACTATAGTTATCTACATCAAAATACGTCTTCAGTTACAGTCACATTTTGGTTTTGTGATAGGAGCATGGGGCATGCCCTCCTCGTTTATACACATATTTTATTTGTTTTCCCTCGAGAAAGGTTTGGGTCCCATATTTTTCCCTCTCCCTTCGACGGATATCTCTTTCATTTCCTCTCTTTAATCTTCATTGCAATGGCACTCTCAGCAAAAGAAACATTGATGCATTTGAGTTATACGTATGCTCATAACCTCACACATCAGGGGGCATCTGTTATCACTAAAAAACCGTCCTCAAGATTGCACGCAAATGATTGAAGAAACACATCAATTCCAACAAAAATTAGTCCACCCACAACACCAAAATGCATCCAAAAGCCAAAAAATATACAAATTGGGTCAAAAACTTAAGTGTGTTAATTCACCAAAGGAAGTGCACGTAAAATACACAATATGTGTGGGCCAACACATCCCTCAGCGCGCAAAATGCACGACTGTGTACATGAAAAGTCATGTACTTCTGTGAATGACGAATTTATGGATTTTTTGATGCAGGAGCATCGCGAGCACATCAAGCGGGCCAGCGCGGAAGCGGAAACCAGCTGGATAAGCCAGCACAAATTTTGAATTCCTTTGGGATTGTTGCGCAAGTTTTTAATGAAGCCAGTTATGAAGGCGCACTTGTACATTGTAAGGGGACCTTGAGCGGATAGCTCTCGTCCTTAGGTAGATAGTCGGCATTTAATAGATTTAATGCAATTAGATAGGAATTTAATTCTAGATTTGATAGCTTAGAATCCAAGAGGGAAAACGGATATAGACACCCTCCTTTGTACATTGTAACATTAGATTGAATTCAGAAGAAGGAAGAGATGAGCATGTAGAGAACTGTGTATGAAGAACACCCATGTATAGGCATTTGAATTAATAGAAGAAAGATTTGATTCAAATTCTTGGTTTGTGTTGTTTCTCTCTGTATTGATGTTATGATCATGGATGTTTATTTCATGTTATGCATTTTCTTTTATATGTTGTGTATGTGATTTCATGTGGGAATTGAAGTTTGAGAGGGTGAAAGGATGAGTTTCAATTGTTTCTCTAAATGAGCCAGAAGATTCTTGCAAGGAGTGCAGTCGAATTGTCTGCAAGGAGTGCATTGACAGAAGGGTTCAATTAGAGTTAAATTTTGTTCTCATTCCCTTGAAAGTGCAGTTAGGCATAGTGCCATGCAAGGAAGTGTGTAGGCTAGGGAGAAGTCTCAGAGTTGTGATTTTGAGTGAAGCACCAAAAGACAGTTGTTGCAGGTGTGTGCAGATTCAGGGGAGGCTGAACACTTAAAGTGTTTGCAAAGTTTCCGCAAGGAGTGAGAGAAAAGGGTTCCCATTGCCAAGAGGCTGAGAAGCTGGAACAAGCTCAGGAGGAGTAGAGCCTTAAATCTGTTGAAGGACTGCACAGGAGGTTTCACACCAGGAAATCCTCAAGAAGGAGAAGTGATGACCAAGATCTTGTGGAGGGAATTCGTGAAAATCCCATCAACCATCAGATTTAGCAGGAATTGCAATGGGGTTAAGCCCTAGTGAGCAGAGGAGAAGTCCCAAAGGGGTCATCGGGATATTGAAGCCATTGGGAATTTTGGTGTTGAATAAATCACAGCATCAGGAATCGTGATTCACGATATTCCGATAAACCTAGAACCGTCCATCAGTGGGGACATGTGTCAGGAGATCCTGAGGAGTCGGAGTTCGGGCATGGGAGTTTTTGAAGGTAAGAAACTCTTGCATGTTGGAATCGCAAAATGCGATATCCCGATGGAGGAGTTGTGTGGGACACGACAGGAGTTAGCGGAGAACAGGTGGCACTCGTATCGGGGATCGGGAAAAGGCAAGTTCCAAATCCATCTACACCAAGATTCGCGATCCCACGAATTCCAAAATCATGATAGAAGTGACGGGAGGTGGAAAAGTGACGTGTGCATCGGTGTATCAGCATATCGGGAGTCGGGGATCAGAGAGGCAAGTTTTTTTCGACATCATAGGTGCTGAAATCCCAACAGAAGGATTCCCGATAAGAATAGGAGGGCGTTGACATTTACCCATCGGGTTTCGAGGTATTGTGAAGCACAAGGTGCGCGACCACGGGAATCGCGAAACTGCGAAGTCTGATTCCCCAATTTGAGAAGGGGGATCGTTAAGGAGAATCTGTGGGTTGCATATTTCCCGATAGGGAAATAGAAGAACCTTAGAATTCTTCAGGCCGAGAAGAAGAATATCCTGTGAAGCGGACATGCCAGTCAGGGCGCGAATACATCAGGTGTGGTATCAGAGTGGGAATACCTCTTTTCTTCTGTAGCAGAGAAGGAAATTCACCATGCCGCCAAGGAGAGAAAGACAATCACCTGATTCAGAAGATAGGGAGGTGAGGAGAAGAGGCAGGCAGGTAGCAAATCCAAAAATGGAGAGACAGATGTCTAATCTCCGAGCAAGACTCGAAGACATGGAGACAAATCAAAGATGCACAGCTAGTGCAGGGGATCTGAGTGATTCTGATAGTGAGATAGAGGTTGAACGCGAGGAGGAAGTTGCATTCGAGGATGCAGTGAATGAACGTCTAATTAAAGCTATTGCCAGGATGGGTGCAAAAGAGAAAATGGACATTCCAGTCTATGAGGGAAATATGGATGCAGAGGAGCTACTAGATTGGATTAGAGCTCTTGACACCTACTTTGATTATGAGGATGTTGAAGAAGATAAGAAATTCAAGCATGTTGTTACACGCTTGAAGGGACATGCAGCATTGTGGTGGGAAGAGCTACAAGATGACAAATGCTGCAAAGGCAAGCAAAAGATTAAGAGTTGGGATCAAATGATTGCGAATATGAAAGCGAAGTTCATCCCAAGAGACTACCAAATTACTCTATTCAGGAGGATGCAGAACCTGAAACAGAAGCTGATGACAGTGAAAGAATACACTGAAGAATTCTATCGACTAAACATCAGAGCAAGTCATTGGGAGAGTGATGATGAAAAGGTTTCCAGATATCTGAATGGTCTGAGATATGACATTCAGGATGAATTAAGCATGGTAACCATCCGGACTGTGGAGGATGCTTATCAGATGGCTCTGAAAGAGGAAGAGAAGTTGAGCCGAAAGCAAGGTCAGCGAGGGTGAGGCAGAAGTCAGCCCAAAGGAAAGTCAGTTACCCAGGACAAATATCAGAAGCCCAAGGAGGAATGGAAGAAGACTCAGGGTAAGGTTGAAAGAGGTGGAACCTCATAGAGGAATCCATATGTTGAACAGAGAGGGCAGCATAATGAACAGAGTGGAGGATATGCTGACAACAATACTTTTCCTCGTACCAGAGGTAGAGGAAGAGGAAGAGGTGGAGTCATCACATGCTTCACATGTGGAAAGAATGGGCACAAGTCTTATGAGTGTCCAGAGAAAAAGAAGGACATTGGAGAAGCTCACATCACAAAAGCGCAAAGGCGGGATATTGAGGCCAAAGATGCAGAAGGCGAAAGATCGCTTATGATGCGGAAAGTCCTTTTGACACCTGAGAAAGAGGTGGAAAGCTCAGTCCAAAGGACCAGACTTTTCAGAACAGCTTGCAAGACCAAGGATAGGGTGTGCAAGGTCATTGCTGACAGTGGTATCACGGATAATCTCATATCCACAGAGATGGTAGAGAAGATGGAGCTGGAGACGACTGATCATCCCAGCCCATACAGAGTTTCGTGGCTACAGAAAGGACACCAGGTAATTGTTACTAAACAATGCTTGGTTGAATTCAAAATAGGTGGATATAATGATAATATCTTATGTGATGTTATTCCCATGGATGTATGTCATCTATTGCTAGGTAGACCATGGAAATATGACATAAATGTGATTCATGATGGGAGAATGAACACATATACCCTGGAGAAGAATGGGAGAACCTATATGTTGCTTCTGATAAAGGATAAGGAGGTGAAGCCAGAAGTAAGCAACACAGTACTTCTCATGAGTGGGAAGGAACTTCTTACGGAGGTTAAGAAGAAAGAAGATCCACAATTCTTTGTAGTCAGGAAACCGAGGATTGTTTTGACTAGCACAAGAGTGGATGATCTACCAGAAGAGGTTTAGGAACTATTGGAGGAGTTTGTTGACATCATAGTGGACGAATTACCTCATTCGTTGTCACCAATGAGGAGTGTGAGTCATCATATAGACCTCATACTAGGATCTAGTTTTCCAAATAAAGCCGCGTACAGGTTGACGCCGCAAGAGAATGAGGAGGTCAAGAAGCAGGTCCAGGAGATGATGGACAAAGGATTGGCCAGGGAGAGCTTGAGTCCATGCGTCGTTCCAACAGTACTCAGTCTGAAGAAAGACAGAGGATGGAGGATGTGTACCGACTCGAGGGCCATAAACAAGATAACCATCAGGTAAAGGTTCCCATTGCCGAGAATGGATGATCTGATGGATTGCCTGAGTGGGGAAAAGTATTTTTCAAAGATAGATATAAAAAGTGGATATCATCAAATTCGCATGAGAGAAGGCGATGAGTGGAAGACAGCCTTCAAGACAAACGAAGGATTGTATGAATGGCTTGTTATGCCATTTGGCTTGACAAATGCACCAAGTACCTTTATGAGGTTGATAAATGAAGTCCCGAGGGAGTTCATCGGGAAGTTTGTCATTGTGTATTTATATGACTTATTCATTTACAGTAAATCTGTGGCAGAACATCTGGAGCATTTAGCTATTGTGATGAAAAAGCTACAGCGGGAGAAGCTGTTGATTAATATAAAGAAGTCCTCATTTATGAAGACAGAGCTCATCTATTTGGGTTTTGTTATTTCGGAGAATGAGTTGAGGATGGATCCGGATAAACTGGAAGTGATCAAGAATTGGCCATCACCGAGAAATGTGTTCGAGGTGAGAAGTTTTCATGGATTGGCTAGTTTCTACAGGAAGTTCATCAGGAATTTCAGTGGGATTAGCGCAGCGATGATGGATACAGTGAAGAAGTGGCATAAGTCTTTTCACTAGACAACGGAGGCTGAGAAGAGCTTCAATCTGTTGAAGCGGAAGATCACGGAACAACTAGTGTTGGTGTTGTCGGATTTTCTGAAAACATTTCAAGTGAAATGTGATGCAAGTGGGTATGCCATAGGAGCGGTCTTGAGTCAGGAAGACAGGCCGATTGCATATTTCAGTGAGAAGTTGAATGAAGCAAAATTGAAATACTCCACATACGACAAGAAATTCTATGCTATCATATAGGCACTGAAAAAGTGGAGGCATTACTTGATCCCGAAAGAATTTGTTTTGTACAGTGATAACCACGCATTACAGTTTGTGACTCAACAGGAGAAGTTGAATCAGAAACATGCAAAATGGGTAGAGTATATGCAGAATTTCACGTTTGTGATTAAGCATATTTCGGATACTGCTAACAAAGTGGTTGATGCTTTGAGCAGGAAGTGTTAATGTTGCAGGAGTTCCAAATCAAAACATTGGGTTTTGAAAATCTCAGGGACATGTATGCAGGCGATATAGATTTTGCAGAGGTGTATGAAGCAGCTGAGAATCCAGTTCTCAGAGATAGGAGTACTTGGATAGATTATATGATCCAGGAAGGGTTGTTGTTCAGAGGCAATAAACTATGTATCCCGAAATGCTCCATGAGGGAGAACCTGTTAAAGGAGAAACATAGTGGTGGATTAGCAGGACATTTTGGCCATGACAAAACATTCACGAAGTTGAATGAGTCATATTTTTGGCCGGGGATGCGAGCATATGTCAAGAGGTTTGTTGACAGATGTAGATTTTGCTAGCATTCGAAGGGAAGGAAACATAATGCAGGGTTTTATCAGCTATTGCCCATACCAGAGAGTCCATGGGAGGCGATTAGCATGGATTTTGTATTGGGGTTTCCAAAGACACAAAGAGGTGTTGATTCAATCTTTGTGGTAGTGGATAGGTTTTCTAAGATGGCACACTTCATCCCATGCTAGAAGACTAGTGATGCGACACACATCGCAAATCTGTTCTTCAAAGAGATCATTCGACTTCATGGATTGCCAAAAAGTATAGTTTCGGACAGAGACACTAAATTCATAGGGAATTTTTGGAGGACCTTGTGGAAGAAGCTAGGAACTAACTTATCGTTTAGTTCTACTTATCATCCTCAGACGGATGGACAAACAAAGGTGGTGAACAGAAGTCCTAGAGACTTGCTGAGAAGCTTGGTGACAGAGCACCACAGTAGTTGGGACAATGTATTGCCACAGGCAGAGTTTGCATACAATGACTCAGTGAATCGAAGCACAGGAACAAGTCCATTTCAGATCGTGTATGGAATGCAGCCGAGAGGAGTTTCTGAATTGCGGGATTCATAACAGACTGCTACTAGCAGCGCTAGTGCAGAAGAATTCGCTGAGGCGATGAAGGAACTTCACAGCCAGGTGAAGGAATGACTGCTGAAATCAAGTCAGGAATATAAGCACAGAGCAGATCAGCATGAGAGACAACTTCAGTTTCAAGTTGGTGATTTAGTTCTGGCACACTTGAGGAAAGAAAGGTTTCCGAGGGGAACATACAATAATTTAAAGATGAAGAAAATCGGGCCATGCAAGGTCTTGAGAAAATTCGGGGAAAATGCTTATGAGATTGAGTTGCCGAATAGCATCGGAATATCTTCGATATTCAATATCGTAGATTTATACCCATACAGGGCTGGAGAAGCAGAGACTGGAACTGAGGAGCCTGTGATCCAGTGGATGAAGCAATTGCTAGTTGCAGAGAAGCCACAGATGGAGTGCATACTGAACAAGAAAGTGAGTAAGAAGACCAGAAGGAAAGAGTACTATGAGTATCTGGTCAAATGGAAGGGCCACCCAGTGGAAGATGTCAGCTGGGAAAATGAAGAGGAAATACAAAAGCATGGACAGACCGTGCAGGAGCTCATGGACAAGAGCCCATGAAAGTTTTCAAGCCAAGGATTATGATGCAGGAGCATCCCGAGCACATCAAGTGGACCAGCGCAGAAGTAGAAACCAGCTGGATAAGCCAGCACAAATTTTGAAATTATTTGGGATTGTTGCGCAAGTTTTTAATGAAGCCAGTTATGAAGGCGCACTTGTACATTGTAAGGGGACCTTGAGCGGATAGCTCTCGTCCTTAGGTAGATAGTCGGAATTTAATATATTTAATGCAGTTAGATAGGAATTTAATTATAGATTGGATAGCTTAGAATCCAAGAGGGAAAACGGATATAGACACCCTCCTTTGTACATTGTAACATTAGATTGAATTCAGAAGTAGGAAGAGAAGAGCATGCAGAGAACTATGTATGAAGAACACCCATGTACAGGCATTTGAATTAATAGAAGAAATCTTTGATTCAAATTCTTGGTTTGTGTTGTTTCTATGTGTATTGATGTTATGCTCATGGATGTTTGTTTCCTGTTATGCATTTTCTTTTATATGCTGTGTATGTGATTTCATGTGGGAATTGAAGTCTGAGAGGGTGAAAGGATAAGTTTCAATTGTTTCTCTAAATGAGCCAGAAGATTCCTGCAAGGAGTGTTTGCACTCTTCTCGCCACTGTGTGAGCAAAAAGTGAGTGCTTACATGCCCAGTTGGGCTCTGCTAGGCATGACAACTGTGATGTAAAAGGTTAGAAAGAAAACAATAAAAGCTATTAACAAGAATTAAACAAAAACTAAATGAAACTATGAGCATGTAAAAGAAATAATAAAAAAATGTAAATGGACCATATCACCAATGTATTAGCTGATCTGATTGATGAAATCCAAAGATACACAAAGGAGAAAGAGGACTTGGGTCCCTTCCCTCTCCAATGGAAGGCTCTTGAGGCCCTCAACTGATTGCTCTCCTTACAAAGAAAAGATGGAAATGTGGGTGAAAGAACTCCAAGCTTGTTCACTCAAGAGAGGGGTGAATAGCTTATGAAATGCAGCCTACAATGTGTGTTGCCAAAGAATGAGTCCTTAGAAATCTCAGCAGCATAACAATACAAAGAATTCCTTGAGAAAATGGTGGTCATTCATGGATTTTTATAGCCAAGAATTGGGTTATTATGTGGCCTCTTTTGAATGTGAAAAGGGGCTCTTTAGGGCACCCTTAGGTCTTTGACCAGCCCCCCCACGCGGATTGAGCTTGGATTTGATGTCCAATCGACTTGGGAGCTGATCCAATAGTGGTTGGGAGGCCAACCAGTTTCATAAATGCGTCGTTTAGCAGGCGCGCGGGTTTTTTGCCTAACAGCTGCGCATCGGGCGCACAGGCGCGCCTTGTATGTTGTTGTTACGCGCGCGCGCGCGTGAAACCATGTTCTGTAAAGCGCTTTTGAATTTTTGATCATTTGTATAGTTTTTAGACCCTTTGTTGTGTTGTGGAATTAACCCTGTGCCATGAATGACTCCAGTTCTATGTTGACGATGCAGAGTTCTTGTCGCCCTGTGCGGACGAAATTTCAGTGATAACAGATGCCCCCTGATGGATGAGGTTAGGAGCAAAATGTATAGCCGAAATCCATCAATCTTTCTTTGAATGAGAATGGTGTTGTAAGGGAGAGCAAGAGTGAGACCGTGGAGAGCAATCCGTTGGAGAAGGAAGGAACTTGGTAGATCCGACCTTCTACAAGGTGCGTAATAATATACAAGTGTGTACAAACGAGGCGGGCA
>ML777987.1:1874776-1893589 GCA_009831015.1 Picea engelmannii | reverse complement strand
GAGTAGCATGAATTTCAAAACATTTTTGTCAGACAAAGATTGTCTCTGTTATCAACTATATTTCTGCATGATATGGCTTCCATTATTTTTCGGGTTAATATCAAGAATAGGTTCAGTAAATAAATTTCTGACATGACTTCATTGGAAGCATGAGTTTACTTGATTAAGAAGCAGTACAAGGGTTAGATTAGGAGTAGATAAGAAAATAAGCTTGCTTTATGAGGAAGTAGACTTGTTCAGTTGTTGATTTCTTGAATAAGCAAGAGCAGGCTACAGGCAGGCTACAGGTTCGCAGGGGATCAGTTGTAAAAGCCAGATGAATCCATGCCTGATGCTAAAGGTGACTGGAACTACTAGGTTCTTGGAAACCTCACAGGGAGGTCTCCATCCCAGTTGGAGCCAAATGTTAGCGATCAAAAAATACAATTCTATTTTTGAGAGTGTATTCATTTCTTTCACTTAATATACACATTTCTAAATTTTTGGAAAATACCATAACCTCCAAATCCTTTATCAAAGCTCATGTTGATCACTTTTTCCCAAAACTCTCTAGATTCGCTTTCTTGACCTGCAAATAAAATATTGCCCTCTTGACTTGGTCTATTCTTTTGAGTTTGATATTTTCTTAGTTTTCATTGAATTTCATTTAAAAGTGGTGTGTGATTTAAAGTTGTTTAACCCTAGGATATACTTTAAAGTATCCTAAATCTAATCCTATTATCAAATCTAGTGTATCGACCAAAGCCTCAGGTTGAATTCCCGAATCAAGCTGAGTCATACCATATAACCCATGAGCCTAAGTCTCATACTAAGTCTACAATTCTAAAGCCAAAGTCACGCAAACTATACCAAACTTCGAGTCATATCAAAGTCAAAGCCCGAGTCCACAGGTTACCACAAGCCCAACACATGTGTCATAGGAGAGTTCTGTTTTTTTTTTGGGGAAACCTGTAAATGACTAAGTGTTACAGTCTTATGTATCAGGTAGAGTTTTTATACACATGGAAACACATCAGGGTATGGCAGTCGTGACAGCACCAAGATCATCTGCGTGTAAGATTGTGATGCTATACATTGTTGTTCTTTTTCTTATGAGGTACAAAGCCAACAGTACAAAGGTCGTGATGAGAAGATTTCTAATCAGCAAACCCTTGTTATAGCTATAAATACCAGAGAACTCCGTTGCAAGTATTTTCCTGCATTTGGGTCTGGTTGACAAATGAAATGTTGCTAGTCTTTTTCTGCAACATATTCCTTGGACGATGTTTGAATGCCACGAGAAGGAATGAACCACGCAGAGACACAGACCAGGTCGACAAGCCAGACTTTATGCCAGTCCTCCGTTCTGGATTCTGGTCTGATATAGGAGGTCGTGAAAACAAGGAAGATACACATGTATGCATTGCAGATATTGCCAAAACGTATGGCCTAAGTTCCTTTGGTCAAATGCCTATTTCCTTCTACGAGGTGTTTGATAGACATGGAGGAAAAGATGTTGCTCATTTTGTCCGTGACAATCTACCTAGGTTCATTGTTGACAATCCTGAGTTTCCTTTTGAACTGGAGCAAGCAATTAGAAAATCATTTACAGAGACAGATAAAGCATTTGCTGAGTCTTGTTACTTCACATTGGTCTCTCATCCCGAATTCTTCTAGCGCTAAAAGAGCCCACAGGTTAGATAGATCGTTATAGACATATAGACGGGTGCTAGTGACACAAGCCCAGAGTAATCAAGTAACGTGGAAGTGAAATATTTGTGTTCGTGTCTATAGTCCTTGGTAAACAGGTTCGAGGCCAAATTTCTAAGCAACATTACAGTTTCAAGTTCAAAGCCAAGGGGGATACCACAATGTAGTAACAAGAATGCTCAACGAGTCAATACAATACAGAATCATTGGCATATGTAAACAATGATATCACATTCCCCCAAACATACTTTCGATGGCCAATTCCACCTGTCCCAGGCCAGAAAGCCACCGAAACCACAGAAGCAGGGGAAAGATAGAGTTTAAGCTCGATACAGATACTTTTGATAGACAAGTGATCATTGGGAATTACAAACATAATCATCTACAACAATTTATTCAAAGTTTGTCACATATCCTCAAAGATTCATGGCGGATATAAAGGAAATGGTTTTAAAGTTATTTTATATCGGTTATAGTTGTCGAATATCATCCAACTGTCGAAACGAGACTCCAGCTATATCCTCATCTCCTAGAGGATATTTATAGTTGTTGAAGACACTGAAGACCAGATTTCGATAAGGATTTGATCCTATTTTATTGTACACTGTTTTAACAGTTTTCTATTATTAGTATTTCAGATCCAATTTCTCAGGAGCTGAAACTGCTTGTAAAGGCTATAAAGCCTATCAATTTTATAGATTGAATGTCGAGTCTGGATACAGAGACCATACTGCCTTTGTAATATACCTTTCTTGCATATAATACAATTACACAAGCTTTTTTCTAAGTTACTATCAGATTGCCATCTTCTTTCTGTTTCTGTACTTTGAATGATTACTTTTTATCTAAGTTTGTCTAATTGCAGGTGACTGTCATCTTACCATGTCAATTCATAAACATTGATTGAATAGTAATATGTACTATTTTTATTCAGCCCATCATATATATGGTCTAGTTGATAAATATAGTCTTCTTCACCCACCAAGTTCAGTTATTCATCTGATTATTAACTCTTGAAAGCATTGTCTTACCTGGTTATATATATTTGAGTGTCTTGAGAGCGAACCAGTTGGTTAAGTTATCCCATTTGATCCAATAAACACATAAAATCAAAACACATTTTAAGTTACCGGGCTTCTTCAAGCTACAACCTGAGAAGGACTCCTGGAGTGATAACAAAGACTTCATACATTTTGTTCTGCCAGTTCTCCAGTGCTTCTTCTAAGTCTGATGAACATGCGTTGTCACTTCGCCAGCTTAAATTCCCATTTGTTGTAGGATTAATGTAATCATGTTGTCTTACTGTCAATTTTTATATATTCTCCAACTCATATGCACGGTCTTCTTCTCTGATGGGCTCTGTGTATCCGCGACCTTCATCAGGATCCAAAGGTGTGATGATCCTAATGACATCACCTTCAAATGTCATTATTATTTTCTTAAAGTCAACAACAATAGAATTATTGAAAGCCCAATCAATTCCTAACAGCATGGGATAAGGATAGAGATCATTGACTATCTCAATCACCTCGAAGTCCATAAATGTTCTGACCCCATCAATTTCCACAGGGACATGTTCCAGTCTTGCGAAGCGGCTCACAGCCTGCTAATTGGCCATCCTAAGCCTGATGGGGGAATAGATAAACTTAGGTTTTCCCATCAGTGCCAAGGTCTTCTTCGTCATGACATTGACCTCCGACCCTAAGTCGAGGACCACATAATCTATATCATAATATCCGATTTGAGCATTCAAATGTATCTCCTTATTTTTCCTTCTCTTTTTGGATACTTTATGTAATGCTCTACTTAGTAAGGGATCTACCTTTCCTAGCTCATACTATTTGATCAAGTTTTGTAGCTCTTGTACAGTGCTCTCATCATTTATCAAATTAATGCAAGTGCATAAGAATTCCATGAGCTTAATTACCTCTTTTCCTTCTCTGGGTGAAGTAGACTAATCAAATGCCGGAGGCATTCCACACTCTCTTACTTTTGGTTGAGCCTTTGATGAATAAGCTCGATCTCTCCCGAATTCTTTTCTTCCTTCATCAAATGTTTGTTTCTCTTTATTTGGATCAAACTCTTGTGCCTTCTCTGCATCTTTTCTAACTCCTGATTGTTCTGTAGTCTTCCCTGGAGTCACCCTGTCTTCTCCTATAGCAGCGCCTCCTCTAGTGATAACAACGACTCTGGGATCTACTTTGCAAGGTTCTGTTGTGATTAGTTGTACTTGTTGGTTTACTCTTCGTCTTTCCTGAAGTTTGGATAACAACGCAGGGCAATATTCTATGACATGTTCAAATGAGTTGCAATAACTGCAAGTGGTACAAGGGTTCTGACAGTCCCTTGCCAAATGACCTGGCTATGCACAGTTATAACAAATGATCTAGCCTCAACCTCAACCCATACCTCCTCCTCATCCTCTTCCTATGAATCCACCACGAGGGTTGAAGTTTCCTCTTCCCGGGGAATTATACTGCGTCGTATTCCCTTCCTATTGTACTTCACCTTGAATTTTGTAGATATCACTTGATCTTTCATGCAAGAGGTCATAAGATCTACAGTCCTTCTCATCATGACCACAAATTTACAAAATGTGTAGTAGAGATTCGTAGGTGTCTGAACATACTTTTTCATGTAATAGCATTCTCTAGGGTGATTTCAATTTATATATACCACACACCAAGGTAGATTAACTTGCTTCAAAGGGCTCGGAGCTCCAGAAGCCAAGTATTCATGAAACATGGGACAATTCTCCTTATCGTGACCTTCTGACTTGCATCTGATACACCAGATATATTATCTCTTATATTTTCCCTTGTCTTTCTTCATATCTTTGACCCACAAAGATAGGCTAGTTAACTGACTCAAAATTTGACTCATACCTGAGTTGGATTCTGCCATAGGGGTTGAATCTAGTTTCATGGCGATCTCCAACGCCTTAGCCTATAAAGCAATCTTTTGTTGCATAAGAGGGACTCTGATGTGTGGTAGGAGGGAAACAATGAACCATTCCTTGTTCTTCTCAGCTGGGATCTAAAAACTCAAATGACCTATAAGGGTCTTAAAACTCTGATCAAACTCCCAAACAGTTTCAGCTACTTTCTGCTTGATTTATTTCAACTCTGTGATGCACTATGATTCTGACTTGGGTTTCTTAAATTCAACAATCAACGCAGTATTAATCTCATTCAGCGGTTTCGACTGTACAACGCCTTGGACAAATTTCATGTACCATCTCAGTGCACGGTCTCTTAGGGTAGTACTAAACTGAGCTTGTTTAACAGCTTCGTCGGTGACATTCTTAATACTCCATACAGCTTCACATAGAAACCAGTGCTGATCAGGATCTTCAGATCCATCTCCTCTAAAGGTGGGTAACCTCATATCATTTGTCATAGATCTTCCTCAGGTGCTTGAATGAGTGTGCATTGAACCACTTGTACCAGTGCTCTGAGTGCTCTGATAACTTAGGTTACTCTGTTTACTTAATTTTGTTAAAACAACAAGAGGCGTAATAGTACTTACTTCAACAATCTGCATAGTCCCTGAAGTTTCTGACTCTTCTAGGCGAGGTTCTTCAATATTCCCTTCTTCTACCCTAGTAGACTATGAATGTTCCTCACTCAGTAACTCTTCTTATTCTCCACTGTAGAACCCTTCTTCCTATGTTGGTTCGTGATTCTTCTCAAACAAGTTCACCAAAGGGACTTCTCTGAAGATTCTCCCACTGTGCGTGTGTCCATCCTCTGTGTCGCTGTCTCTATCTGAATTCTTGAACATTAGATTTTCAATCTGACCCACTATTGTATCTTCAAGATGTTCTTCTCATGCAATAACATCTTGATCCTCAACTTCAAAAATTGTAAAAATTTTCCTCTCGACCCCTTAAAGAAATATCTCTCTGCTTGACTATATGACTCTACTCTGTCAATAGAAAACTTGGTGATATACCCTCCAATGGTACTATCATACTAGTGATCTACTGCTCTTGACACGACGTTATCAACTCTCTTGACCTTCTTGATCAGCATCTACATCCAAACCACAAGCGGTTCAGATCAAACTTGGTATCTACTAATCTGGCCAACCACTCGTATAGCTCTTTATGAATCCCTCCAAAGAAAATCTCATGTATATTAGTAAAGATATACCTTCCCAACCAGTATTATGTGCTAATATTAGGGTTCTTATTCTGAGCTTCAACGAAGTCCTTCTCTTGTTCTTCTATCCACTTTTGAATCTATGTCTTCGATGGAAACCACCTTGACATTCCCTCAAGAAGATCATGGTCCCGACAACGGAACCATTTGTTGTCATAGGGACAGACCCGAGGTTCAACTCTAATAGCGCACAAACAAGCCCTAACTACTGGCCCTTTCGGAAACACCTGCAAAGCAGATGCAATCTCACCCAAAGTAGCAATAGGGGGTTGTAGGACACATATGTCTACAAGCAGAGGAAATGTAAAGTGGATCCAATACAACAACAAAACACAACAACCTAGTTATTCTTACCAAGCATTAACCTACTTGCATAGTTATGTCTCAGATCTAACGCAATAATGCATCTACAAAATATCAGAAGGTAAAATAACAAAAAATCAATCACACTGAACAACGAGATATACACGGTTCACCCTCTCCCTAGGGATACATCAACAAAACCGTGTTTCTTGATATTATATAAAACATATAGTTCTATCTGTGCTCTTAGCTTTCATATCTCTCTTTCTCTCCCCTCCCTGCGCACCCAGCTGTAGGGTCGATCTTCGCACCTAGCTGAAGATATTACAACACAGACTTCTCTTACCTCACACTTCTTCTCTCTTAGCAATAACAACCATCACTCATCATACATCATCGAACCCATCCTAGGTCCTCTTGACCTTTATTTATACATTACAATAGCTCTCAGACATCCTTAGGCCAAAACCTAGGTGTCAAAACCCTAAATACCAAAACCCTAGGTGTCTAAAACCCTAGGTCAACATGACTCGTGATTTTAGGGCTTCACCAGCCTGTCTTTCCTTCCTTCCTGTGAATTCCTCCAAAGCATCTATCAATGGATTTTTCCGCTTGTTGAGTTGTCCACGATCCACCTTCCTTGTTGATATGTCTTCCTCGATCTCCTCGTCCAACAACTTGCTTTCTCTTATTTTTATCCGTCTTTCCTACTTCTTTAACCACTTCGACCTGATCTCAGTCAACCTTCCTTCCGCACAATTCACGTTTCTCCTTTTCTTCTGTAATATTCGCTTTCTTCCATAACCAAGGTCCAACAATGAGGCAACAATGAGCTATCTTATCCATAATCTTTACACACATATAAAAAGGGGGATTTTTTACAGGGTATCTAAAGTTGTGTACACATACTTTATTTATAGATGAATCCTCTTCATCTACCTCTTTAGAGAGGTTGGCTACAACATAAGATTTTCCTTCCATGAATTGTTTCAGATGCCTCTGTTGCTCAGGGATGAAAACCATGTCCAGAAGGGTTGCATCTACTTTGATGTTGGCCAACTGATTTAAGATATTGTATTTGGAAGAGGGTAGAGGGAAAGTAATTCCTTGACTCTCAGGGACCTTAGGAACCTGAACAATAGCAACGGGTGAGGATGAGCTCAGGCTAGAAGAATTGCGGGGAGGATCAAATTTTCCCTTAGGATCATAGGATTTGTTCTTAGTATTGATGATCATGACATCTTCCTCTCTACGAAATCTAGGACAATGATAGTAGTTTATGATCTTTTACCAAATATCTTATCTCTGGCACTCTTCCTTCCTTCACATGTGGCTTCCTCGTGGTGTTCTTTGCAAAAGTTACACCAAATTCGAGGAAAGATAGCTTTAGGCTAAAAGTTATTCTCAATTGGAATTCTAAAGGGGGGTGCAAAAGAAGATGGAGCTCCAGGGGTGAGAGGGGAGACAGATCCCTTTCGCTCGAATGCTATCATACAATTATTCATGTCTTGTACGATTTGTAAGAGGGCGGACATGTATGTCTGTTCAACTGATTCTCCCTGGGGAAGACCTGTTCTTTCAAGCTATTCTTCATACTTTGAACAAGTATGTAGAGCAGAACCGAGATTATCAATGGATTTTTCTTCAAGCCTATGACAGTAGGGGGAAGGTAATGCATTGTAGTAATGCATGAAAGCGCCTTGGTTATGAGGTAGTATGAGTTTCGATATTTGATTGTATAACTTAGTGAAATGCAAGTTGAAGGACTTAATGGTCTCACCATCCTTGTAGGTTATGTTATTGTATTCTTGTAACTTCTCGGCTGGGATTTTAGATTGCCCATAAGTGGATTTGAACCAATAGATTAAATCCTCCCAAGTAGACAGAATCTTATAGGAAGGTCAAAGAAAACAGTCGCAGCCTTTCCTTCCAAGGAGTTGATGAATAAGAGCATGCAAGTATCATTGTCATTGGCTCTTATGTTATGACAAGCATTAGAAAATGCCACCAAGTGTTCGTTTGTAGTGACAATGTTATTTCTTGAAAACCTAGGACGATGTTCTTTGAATTTAGGAAGTGGATGAGTAGCAGGTGCTAGGTTAAGAGGAGAGGACACATGCCATGGTGTGGTTGTGGTTTCTTCTTCAAACTGAAAAATCCCATACTTTTAAATGACTTTGGTGGGTTTTGTGGTAGATTGGACAAAGATATGGTGGATATATAATCTACCTATCACTGACGAAGATGAAGACTGAAAAGATGAAGCATTTCCAGTGCCACCATAACCAACACTTGATGCCATCTTGTGGATTATATATGAGGGAAAGAAAGATGAAATGGATGAATCGGACAAGGTTCTCCTTAGAGCACTTTATTGGGCAGATAACACAATGTTCCTTCTTCCTATTTCAGCAATAGGAATAATTTCAGGTGATAAGCCTCCTCTTCTTATAGAAGCATGAGGGTCTAAGGACATGAAAGAAAGGCCCAAAATAAGAAACAAGAAGGTTACTGCTGATTTCTAGGCTATCTATGTCTAGCTTCCAATCATTCTTGAGCACTAATATCTCGTTCAATTGTTTCACATGAATGATTAAGCTCAACACAGGTATTGGCAGTGTCTAAAATGGTGTTAAATAGATTCAACGTAATGCTGGTCTGATCTTGAAGACTGGGCTCAATATTGGGCTGCCTTGTAACAGGTACAGTCATTAAGAAATAAAAAAGTCAAAGAATCAATATAAAAAAATAGATGTATCGATGAAAATCGAGTATAAAAATTAACCAGGGAGATATCGAAGATCTCCCCAGAATGGTCGCCAAATAAATGTTGAGGAAAATATATGAAATGATCTTACTCAAGCATTTTCATATTCTTCTTGGCTAAAGAAAAATAGTTGGGAATATCACCCTATGTTTATAGCCATCAAAATTAATATCCTAACTCACAAGTATTGATTACAAGTGCTTAGGATAGTCTTTATGTAAATAAAAGCTTGCTCGAAAATTCATTATTTATATGATTTTATGAATATAATAGTTGTTGAAATAAATGGAGAGATAGAAGCAAAGACACCAATATGATAATCAAGACAGATGGGACATAAATCAATCCTTTATTTCATTCCATTTCATCAAAGATTCACTCTCTTTACAAAATTTCGTGAAGAAATTTTGGACCAAAGTCAAACTTAGACATCCCCGATGGAACATACAAAAGGACCGCTGACAGAAAATAAAAAACTGAACTCTAAAAGTTGGATCAACTTTCCATAGATTGTTGCCTACTCGACTCTACACAATAGCCTTTGTCAGTCATGAAAACTATATCACAAACATACAAGTGTACAAAGACTATCAAAGATAGATCAACACCTCTGAAAAACAAGTGTCTGAATGATGTAATTCGACCCTGAATCTTGTTGTCTACAATAAGACCCTACTATCATAAAAAATAATTAGGCTTGTGATAAATTAAGGAATGAATGAAAACTAAACTATCCCAACATAAACTCAAAAAACAAACTTTAGTATGCTTCTCCTTCTATCCTCCACTTGTTCCTCCCTTTCCTTTAGCCTTTAAGAAAAATAGAATTGGTTGAAGTAGTTGAACGACCTCATTAGTTAAGTTAACTAAAACTCAACCAACTTTTTAGTTAGGGGGAAAAGTAATAAATCATAATAAGGGTTTTAAATAAATAATAACTAGTAGGTGGGACCCCTTGCGACTCCCTTTAGCTCTTAACAATCATAACATAACTAGTTAATTAAACAAAACACCCTTCCTCGTGACTCCCATCATCTCATTCACATTTGACAATTTATTTCCTTGATATTTGAAATTATTTTCAAAAAAATATATTACTCATATATCAAAATAAAACATGTTGTCCAAAACTTCTGAAGTCAACTGTCATCAATAATACATAAAATAAAAACTCAAAAACCATATTTCCCACTCTGAGATGCAATCTTTCCTTGATTGTTGTTGTCACCCTTCAATTTTTTTGAATTTGCCTTTGGCTACATTGAGCCTTTAGGACTAATTTCTCTAATCACATGAGAACAATCGTCTCTCAAATGCGTCCGGGAAGACACGGATTTATCAGAGCCATTGGAGGGTGAGGAAGGGGAAGTAGTGGATTTTCCTTTATCAGGGGAATGGTGGGCCTCGGTTTTCAACCTTTTTCTAGCATGAGAGGACTAAACTGGTGAGTGGATAGGTGCAGCTTGGCAAATCTGGTTAATAGGCGGGGGAGCAGGTAAGGACAAATTGGGCCAGCCACGATGTTGGGAGACTGTTGGGTTGGAAATATCTTGCAATTCGTCATTTTAGGGAACCTCGGGTTGCAATGAGAAATGAGGGGGCACGTGAATACCAGGGGCTTGTGGAGCTTGGAAGGGAGGCCTTTCACGCCTAGGTTGGACCACTCCTTACCCAATCCAATTGAAAAATCTAGCCTGAAATAACTGGCCTAACTATTGTGATTCAGCGTCAAAGTGTATGGATAATCTTGGCCTTCTTGGGCCTCTGTTCCAATTACCTCTCCCTCAGTTACCTCTGCCATGGCTACCTCGACTGAAAAAGCTCATTCCTGCATGCATGATTGATTAGAAAATAGTCCTTTAAACAACCATACATGACAACTCCTTAAAAATATGAAATAGATTTTGGCTCAACAACATATCAAACTCATGCAATCCAATCCATACAAATTGTTTAACTGTTGTCGATGAGCAGGGGGTGAGCAAGGTTTTGGGATATGTGAGGGGTTTGTATTGAGAGAAAAATGATAAAATGAGAGGGGAAAGAAACATGGTTACTGCTCAAAGACAAGAAACAATCAACTGTAATGCAAACCAAAGAAAAAAAATCACTATGATCCAACCAAGAAACTGCGACTTCAAATTGCTTCAATACAAAATTCGTCTTGACTGTAATTAAATTTTAGAACATGGAGTGAAAAATGAAGGCGATGGGGTTGTAATTAGCGAAAAGATAAATAATGATGGGGAAAGAGAGCATATACTATTCATAAAATTAATTAAGTAAACCATAAAACCATTCTGTAAAAGGAAATAACGCCAACCAAATAATCACTGTGATCAAATGAAATTACTATGTATACTTCAATTAATTATGTGCATTGACTTATTCAATGTTTTTAATCAGGTTTTCAACACATTGTCACCAATCAAGACAACATGCATTCTACAACAACCTATAGAGGAGTTATGTTCTTCTCTTTTATCCATTTAATATTTTAAAACAATTCCCAAATGAATAAACAATCACTTAATTCCACTCTGTTCATCATAAAAAATCAACCACCTTCCATCAACATAGATACAAAAAGCATGCCTGATTTTATCCCTCAATTCCATCTATAATTAAATTGTAATGAGACCAAACTTCCACAACACCCGTGCCTCCCTCTGTCAAGATGTATGTTGGCTCGCCAATTTGACATATTTTACATCATCATTTGGTCTCTTTTTAACCATTTCACTCTATCCTCACACCTGTTTATTATGCCTATTGTTGTATTTTCCCACACTTCTAAAGTTGATATGTTTAACAAGCTTAATGTTGTTAATTATTATAATTTCCCTTGTTTTTAATGATTTAGAAGTGGTTTAGACTAATCTAGTCAATGAAGGTTTGTGACAGTTATGTTCCCGCACTAGACCTCCATGTTTAGCATAAACGCACACCGTTGGGGACAAACTGAAGAAATGGGATTTGTTATAAATACCTCCAACATACTTTGGTGTTCATTATTTCACACCTAGGTCACACGTGTGGACCTCTAGCACGTGGTCAAAGGATAGGTCAAATTGTGCCAAATTAGCAGCAACAGACTTCCGCCTCTATTCTTGAGAAAACAAAGATGATTCTAGATATTCTGGAACATGGGTTTTTTATAGAATGCATCCATTTAGCTGACACACAAGAATATTTTCAAAATCATGAATGATCAGGGAGATATCGATGTTTTTTACAATTTGGGTTTGTCCAGATTTACAGTTGCGCCTACCTTCAATCTTCTAGATGAATGGGTGCGTCCAGCCAGCAAGGGAGACTGAATCAATCTATTCTCAACATTTTTATGTCATGTAAAATCATTTGTAATCATGTCTTGGTTATCTTTGCAAACCAATATCAACTATAAAAAGGAAACCAAATATCTTGTAAGCTAATTATGCTTAGACCAGGCTGATTTGAGGGAATTAGTTTTGATCCATCCCCTTGTTATTTTTTTGTATATATATATATAACCATGGAGAAGATGGGAGATTGGTATTGATGTAAAATGGAATTAGTATTGGAGAGCCATGCTTGAACATTTGTAATCCTTCATTTCATTCAATAAAAATTAGTTGTTGATATTCTACCTGTCTTTGAAGTGCTCATTTAGTCTGTAAGCTTTTTCACAGCGTGTGTTAGGTTTGCAGGGGCCCCCATTCTCTACATACGTTGTGATACTTTCATTTTATTTTAATTAGATATTTCTTCTATATATCTAGTTCCTTAGAATACATTGCAGTGTGTTTCCTTTCTTTCCATTCATTGCTTAATGATTCATTTCCTACAGTTTGTTAGCATAAGCTAGAATTGGCTTTCATTCCGCATTTCCTATGCTTGCATCCCAAAGCTTACGAGCCTCGAGTTGATGATTTAATGTCTAGAATTTATACATATATTTCCACCAACATTTTTGGTGTCGTTGCCGGGGAGGTGCTACAAAGGGATTAAAGCCTAGTTTGATAGGTTTCCTTTAAATTACACATCTTAAGGGAGGGGAAGTAGTAAGATGAGAGGTAAGAACCTACGCGGTCACTATTGAGAGTTTCCCCAAATCCTTGGCTATTATTTTAATGCAAGTGTGTTGCCTTTAAATTACACATCTTGGGGGAGGGGAAGCAGTAAGATGGGAGGTATGAACCTATGCAATCACTATTGGGAGTTTCCCTAAAGCCTTTACTGTTCCTTTCATGAAAGTGTGTTTCCTTTCATATAAGTGCGGTTTGTAAGATTTTGTTTATCTCCTTGAAGTTTTAGTTTTTAGTTTGTAAGAATCCCATGTATTAGTCCATGTGCGAGACATAGATTAGCAGATCAGCCAGAAGAATGTAAAGATGTTCAAGCATTTGTTGAGCAAAGGAGGGCATACCCCTGGAAGGATCTTTTCAAATCCTTTCTTACACTCTAGAGTTTCTACCAGGGATGATTTTTCCTTTCAAGAAGTAGCAGAGGAACCAGAGATCCATGAACATAGTCCACATGAGGAGGATCTAGAAGTTTCTTCCAGTAACCCTTGTGAGTAGATAGATGAAATCGAATAATTATGGACTACATCAGATGAAGAGAAAACACTAGAGCCAGAGATCGAGGAATTCTTGGCATGTTTTTCAGCAGATCCTTTGTGCATCGCAGAGTGTGAAGACCAGCTCTTAGAAGAGCCTCATGATCTGTCAGCCAGAGAAAGCTAAGGAAACAAATATTGCATTGAAGATTGGTTCCAAACTATCATCAGGCCACATTACTCCTCCATCCTTCAAAATTTCTTGGCATCATCTCCACAAGAACAACTGGTTTCTCATGTCTGAATAGCCATCGAGGTATATGTTGGAAAATATTTAACAGACAATGAATGCTTGTCATTGATGGAAAGTACAACAATGAAGATGGCATGAGTACAGAAAGTATGTAATAGATGGGCATTATGAGAAGACGCTGCAGAGAAGATACGATTAAGCTCAGAAGAGATACTGCAGAGGATTGTTGGAAGATCATCAATGACAAGATCAGAGTAAGAGGAACAAAGTAATCTTTGGATGAGAAGCAACATTTCTAATCGCTGGATCCCATTTACAATTCCTGATGACCATCAGATCAAGTGTTGATCAGGACTATTGATCCAACGCCATTTCGGGGTTTCGTGAATCACGACTTGGAGAGGCAAGTAACATAACCACTAAAATCGCGATATGCAAAATCACGATTTAATCGCAGCCATCAGATTGAGGTTTGTTCTGGACCGTTGATCCAACTCCATATTGGAGCTTCGCGACTCGTGACTTGGAGAGGCAAGTAACATAACCAATGAAATCACAAGATGTGAAATCATGATTTAATCGCAACCGTCAGATCAAGGTATGATATGGACCGTTGATTCGACACCATTTCAAAGTTTCACGAATCGCGACTTGGAGAGGTCAGAAACATAACCATCAAAATCGTGATATGAAAAATCGTGATTTAATTGCATCCGTCAGATCAAGGTGTGGTCTAGACCGTTGATCTAAGATTCATTCCGAAGTCTCGCCTATCATGACTTGGAGTGACAAGAACCTCTATCGAAGGATTCGCGAGATGCGAATTCACGATGAGATATGGACCGTAGATTCATCGAGATCGTGGACCGTTGATCTCAGCTCCATCTCGGGGTTTCAGGGATCGCGACTTGGAGAGTCAAGATGCCTCATCTCCAAATTCACGAAATGCGAAATGGCGAAAGCACTTTATGCATAAGCGCGTGGTCTCAGATGGTGGTCACACCATCGAAGAGCTGAAGAGAAGAGTATGTGCAGACAAGCTTCTTTTCGACGTTTTGGGGATCGCGACTTGGAGAGTCGAGATGCCTCATCTCCAGATTCACGAAATGTGAAATTGCGAAAGCGCTTTATGCATAAGCGCTTGGTCATATCCATGGTCATATAAAGGAAGGAGCTAGCATAGAAAAGCTCCATTTCGGAGTTTCAGAACTTGTGACATGGAGACTCAAGATGTCTCATTGCAGAATCTCTGAATTATGAAAGTGCGAAACGGGTAAACAACACAAGAACCCATTAGAGTTAATCCAACGATGCAGGTGAATCTGAGCATAATCAGAGGGATACCGTTGCACGTCACAATGTAACTTCCAGAAACCACTTATGTTTTCTGCCAGAGGACTCGAAGACACTTTGGGGTGATTGACATAGGAGATGAAGAGTCTCTAGGAATCTTCAAGAGGGATGAAAATGCTAATGGAGGTGATTGACAGCTGGATGAGCATTGAAGCTTGTAATTGGAACAGAGAAGGTGAGCTCGATTGTCACAAAGAAGACGAAGAGTCTCAACTGCCAGAGAGGCTGAGGAATCTTAGCATAACATACAGTGATGCTGAACGAGTGGAAAAATGACCAGAGAAGATGAAGAGTCACGATGATGATCAGACAGAGCACTCGAGTTGTGGAGGATATCAACACGGTGTGAGTATGCAGAGGTATTTCACGCATTGCATGCACAAGGTGCACAAAAGCTATAAATACACAATACAGAGAAGAGATGTGGCTACTGTTGTTGCTGGAATTGTTGTGGATGTTGTTGTTGAAGATGATTCATGCATGAAGAAGGATCAGAGTGCAGCAGCTGAAAAGAACAGAAGAAGCACTGTGCAGCGAATGGACATGGCGCACAGATCATAAAAAGCAGAAGAACAGAATGGGCAGCGGATGCATGCTGGAAGATAGTGAGGAAGTCTGAGTAGCCAAATCTCGCAGAACAGTGATGAGACTGGTAAGCTGTTATTGAACACTATATCACTATAATAGGTTTCAGTATTTCATATTCATAATCAAGGGTGGTTGGGAGGTGTTAGGGAGGACTGGTGTCCTCAGAGGTTCAAGCGGGGGCTTGAACACAGGGAGTTGGTGCTTCCTTCTAGTTGGTGCTAGAGAAACCAGGGAGTTGGTGCTTCCTTCTAGTTGGAGCTAGAGAAACCAGGGAGTTGGTGCTTCCTTCTAGTGGGTGTTAGAGAAAAACAGAGAGTTGGTGCTCTCAGCAAGTTGCAGCTTGCAAAACAGAGGTTGTAGCCTCACCGTGAGTTGGTGCTCAAATGTATTATAATGTAAAGAATGTAAATAATACTTATCATATAAAGAAGAAGAGGATTTTACCCTATACGGGTTTCCTTGGGAAATTTTTGTCTATGTGTTTCTCATATATGTGACTAATGCTAAATGTGCCATTGTTCATTTCCCTACATTATTGTGATCATCATTGAGTGCCTTGTAAATATTTTAAATGAAGCATAATTGTTTAAGCACGGTGAAAACTGATTCACCCCCCCTCTTAGTTGTTCAACAATTGGTATCAGAGCCAACCCCTTTTATCTAAGGGTAGATCCTAGAGCTTAAACATGTCAAGCCATGAAGGAAATTCAACCAATAAGGCCCCTCTATTCAATGGAACAAACTTTTCTTTATGGAAAGTTAGAATGAGAACCTACATAATGTCATTAGGTGCAGATGTCTGGGATGTGGTAGATATTGGTTATGTAAAGCTAGTTGTGCTAGCTAATAAGGATGAAAAACTAGAATTTAGCTTCAACACTAAGGCTATGAATGATATCTTGAGTGGGCTTGTAGAAGTAGATTTTGTAAAAGTTATGCACCTAGGAACTGCCAAAGAAATGTGGGACTAACTCATTAGCAGCTATGAGGGTAATGAGAAAGTAAAGGATGCAAAGCTTCAAACCTACATAATACAGTTTGAACAGCTGAATACGAAGGAAGATGAAACTGTTGGAAAAAACTTTCTAAGAGTAGAAGAAATGGTAAATGAAATGAAGGCACTTGGTGAAACAATTGATGAACCTTCTTTAGTTCAGAAAATCTTAAGATCTCTCCTAGATAGGTTCAACCTGAAGGTCTCTTCTATAAAAGAACTTAATGATCTAAAAACCTTGGGGTTTGATCAACTGCTAGGAACATTGACTGCATATGAAATGAGAATAGTTAAAGATAAACCTACCTCCAGAGAAGCATCATTTAAAGTAGACAAGAATGAGGATTCTGAGCCCGATGAAATTGAAGCAAAATTTGTGAAGAGACTGAAGAAGGGATCAGGAAAATACAAAGGTAAACTACCTTTAAAATGTTTCAACTATGGTAGGATAGGTCATTTTGCAAATAAATGTCTCCGCAAAGGAAATGATTAGACATGTGATGATGAGGAGAAGTACAAACATAGAAATTTCTTTAAAGAGAAAAACTTTAAGAAGAAAAGTCTGTGCGTAAACAATGATGATGATCCTTCAGATGATGAAGAAAATGAATCCTCTATTGAAGATAAACTAAATGACTTCATACTTATGGCCAAAGAGGATTATGATTATAAAATCACAGGGAGTGATGAAGAAGAAGATGTGGTTGACATGGAAGGAGAACTGATCAGTGCACTGGAAGAGATTGACAGACTAAGAATCAAGAACAGAAAGCAAAGACAATTGTTGATACAGTTCGAGAAAGACAGTAAAGAACCTGATGAAGACCTTGTCCTAATAAAAGTAGAATTGGAAGAGGCAAAGAAAATCGAAGAGATTCTGAAACAACAACTATCAGAAAAGAAGGCAAGATGTGAAGCATTAGAACAAAAAGTAGTGAAAATGAGGAAATAAATGGAAAAGTTTCAAGCCTTGTATAATCAGAATCTGTCAAGTATCAAAGCCTCAGAAGGATTGGCCACCATTCTGAATTAGCAAAGGAATCCAAAGATGAAAACGGGCTTGGGGTATGAAGAGGGATCAAGTAGTGGTAAGCCAAGAAATGAAGAACCCATCAAGTTTGTCAAAATTACAACCAATGACAATAACAATCCTGCAGAAACAAAGGAAGACAATCAGTCGCCCAGGTCGAGTAAGGTAAAATATGCCCAGTTTGAATCTGTAGAACAAAGAAGGAATGTGCTCAATGTTGAACGACATCATCAGTCTGGAAGAAATCGATTTTCTCAAAGAAGACAACCATTTTCTAGGTACAAAGAATTCTTCTATGGCTATTGTTTCTACTGTGCTAACTTTAGTCACAAAGATGTAAATTGTTCCTTAAGACTTAGACACGAGAAATTAAGATTTAAAAGGAATAAATACTTGCCACAACAAAGAATGATGCGGCCAAGTAACAAACCTTCATTGATTGCCAATTGCCAAATTAAGTCCACGGACCTGCAACTAAAGAGGTCAAGAAATAATCAACAGTCAATGAGTAGACAACGCTGCACCAATAAGTTTGACCTGTTGAACAATGAGATTGAATGCTACATTTGTCATAACTATGGACACAAATCTATTGACTGTTGTTTAAGGGAATATGAACCAGATTCGAAATCTCCTGCTGAAAATGTCAAGTTTTGGAAGAAGAAGGAAAGTGACAAGTGTGGATTAGTGTTGTCCGCTCAAAGAAAAATGAACCCTTGGTATATAGACAGTGGATGCTCCAAACACATGATGGGAGACAAAGGAAAATTTCTATCTCTAAGTGAAAGAAAATCAGGAAACGTAACCTTTGGAAATGATGCTCCAGGGAAAATAAAGGGCAAAGGGATGGTGAGCTTAAGTAATGGAAAAGGAAAAGCCCAATATGTTCTACTTGTGGATGGGCTGAAAAATAATTTGCTCAGTGTAAGTCAAATGTGTGACAGAGGATGAGAAGTGTTGTTCACGTCCAAGGACTGCAAGATAAAGTCCGTAAACTCAGGACAAGTGGTGGCCAAAGGCATAAGGACATAAAATAATGTATATGTGCTGAAAGAAAATAGAGAAGAATGTCATCTAAGAAAACATGATGAAAGTTGGTTATGGCATAGGAGACTTGGACATCTAAACTTTGA